>JAZGTJ010003903.1:0-33065 GCA_036877575.1 Botia almorhae
CGTTCCCCTCTGCTCATTCCTTCTTACAATCTTCAAACACAACCTGTCTGCGGACCACAGATCCGCAAAAATGTTATACATGCAGGTCCATCATCAGATGAATCTTCAAATGATTGAAATGTAAATGATGCAAATGAAGTCGCTTATCCTGTCATTCCGAAAATCTCGCGCAGCGTTCGGCTGTCTCGCACCCAAGTCAGTAACAGACAGACACTATGAGTCCAGAAGACTCCAGCCAACAACCTGCGCTCTCTCTCTCTCTCTCTCTATATACAAGCAAATCATTTCAGCGGAAAATTATTACTGACAGGGCAGAAGCATTCGCCATTAAATTCATATTCACAGACCTTCCACCCACAATCCATTCCACGGAACGCAGTTTCGAAATAAACAACTAGCACGCTGTTACGCGGAGCTGTGAAACATAAAGAAAATAATCATAGAAACGCCTTATAAAAATCTGGTTCCGGAGTGCACTGGGCTCAGATATACTTCATGTCTCACAAACAGGTGCTTAACTCCCCGTGGACGTGTATTCTGGAAACATTTAGGTTCTTATTTCACGACAGGTTGGGGAGCGCTTTTCCAGAGTCCCTCCAAGGTACTAGACACGCGCATGGTTTCATAATGCCAAAACAACTGGAGCTGAAAACAACCCTGACCACAAAACATGACACTACGGTCTAGATAAACCAGTCACTGTATGTGGATTTTAACGTAGAGTTAAAGATAATACACAGCGAAGCGTCTAAGTAGATCTAAATGGAGACTTACACTGCTGTTTTTTCCGGACCAGTACACGACTGCGTGGTTATGCGCGGAGTCTCCAGCCAGAGCAAAAGTGCTGCTGACCAGTCTGTGTTCGTCTGGCCTGGAATCCGATACTTTCCCGCCGTCGTCGTCCCTGTTCCAGCGAACTTCGGCGCGTTTACTCGCTCCGTCCAGCCGCAGAGCGGAGGTCTTCCTTTGCTCATCCGAGCGGGCATCACCGCTCCGTGCGCTCTCCAAAAACTCGGGCACACTTCTTTTGACTCTCCTTAAAGCAGCGTCACTTTGTTGTACCTCGGATTCACTTTTGAATAATTCATCCGAAAACATTTCTTCGTCTAAACCGGACTCGGTGAAGTTCTCCATAAGCGCACGCGAGTTCGGCCCCTCTGCGTCCCCGTGTTTTTCCAGTTTCGACAGCAAGCCAGGAAAACCATCCGCTGCTCCTCCGCTGGGTACTCCAGTATTCGGGTAAAGACCTGTGGTCAGCCTGGCTTTCGTTTGATCCTGTCTCGAGTATTTCCCAGTATCAGACGGGTCACGCAGATAGGCATTCCCCGCGTTATTCAGTTGCATTGGCAACATACACGGTGCGCAAGTGATCTCTGCCATTACGTTAGGAGAAAGGTAAAAGGGTGACAGAATAAGCCAGGTAGAAAGAGTAAAGTATGAGCCAGGGAATAAACCCGGACCGGTCTCCATCGTTAAAAGAGATTTTGGGGAACGCGTCTCCCCTCCCTCCGACTGACAAACGCGCAGGGAAGCAACTCCAGCGAAGTGTCGGGGTTTTAAGAAGCGCTCCTCAGCTACACCGCTCACGTTCGGGGATGTGCTGGAGTAAGGCAGTACATGGGGGAAGTACTGAATCAAAGCCAAGCTGCTGCTGCGTCTAGGGAGAGAGAGAGAGAGGGAGAGAGCAAGAAGAGAGCTGAGCATCATGACATCGTGCGCATTACAGTTCCAAGTCTTTCATTTCCATTTCCGTAAAATTGCATCAATTGTGTAGTTATTATTTAATTTTAGAAAATATAAAGCATTCAGACCTTTACGCAGTGAATTTAAATCACGAGATTCCCCGCTTCAGCACCTCTAGAATGCTTTTTTAGAATGTTTTTAAATCATTTTCATTTGTATAGGTGATAATAGTGACTATTCTCCAATTGCGCATAACACACAAAATGCCTGGTTACCTCGTGGCACAGTTTGCGCAGGTTTATCTTATCCAAATGATCTTATCTAAACTAAACGTATCTCTACAACAGACGTATTTGTTTCCTTCGCGTATACTAAGAGGGGAGACATGTCGTGGGCTTGGCACGTGCACGCGCGCAGCACTGACATTTCTTCTCCTGTCATTCGCGCGCGGAGACGCGGTGGTCAGACAAGGCGCTCTGTGTTGACAGGCGTAAACCTCCAGCAGCTCATCCTGGATAAGCAACAGTCCTCACAGATCAGCGCACATGAGCTGCTTTAGTGGGCTATATTTCATCAGACTTCATCAGACGGGGACTTTTACACGCTCACATGCTGCTTCTGATGATGTGAGAGAGTGTGTGTGTGGGGGGGGGGGGTATTGTCCCCAGAAGCTAGCTAAATCTGATATAAAAAGGAAAAAAAGGAGGCCGTTTTAAAGAAAATTGATTCTATTTATTTTTTAGGCATACATTAAATGTTGCCTATAAAGATCACCTTACATGATAGATAGACAGACAGACAGCAATCATAGCAACTCTAGCAATCATAATTAACTTTATATAAAATAATAGACTAAAATAATCTATTGTGGATGTCTATTTTTATATGGTGTGATTTATACAATACGTAGGTTAACATGCATTGCTGTGGCAAACAAATTGGCCTGGCAAATCAGCGAAATGCTTAAAATACACAGTGTGTATCACAGTTTGCTCCTCTGCTGCCCAGAGGGACAGGAGGAGATTGTATTGATTACAGCTAGGCGCTTAGCATACGATACGCATTGGCTCAAATTAGCAGGAAGATGGATTTTTCTGGCCTCTCTCACTGTCTGTACACTAACCCCTACTGATTACATGACACTGCAGATTACATCTGGGACAAAGTGACACAGTGTTTGCAGACAGGTGTTAAAAAAGACTTTTAATACTGATCTGAAATCATTTTTAAGTAGTAGTATTTGGATTTGGAGCGATTAAACTGGTCTCAAATAGACACATGATCCCTTTAAAAGTGAATGAGGAGCAAACATGAAACTGAACATGTCCAATATCACTACAAACTATATAACAATAAATAATGTGAAATGGTTTATCAGACATGAAGTGTGCATGAAATATATGAACCTACCATGGCCAAACCCAGCCACATTGCTTTAAATGCGTTACTTGGACTTAATTGACAATTAAAATTCGATTCTGTGATCTATACAGATTTTTTGGGAGCTTTACACAACAGGAGAATCTGCCCACATTGTGAACAGAGCTCTGGAGAAATGACACACGGGTCACACGGATAAATCACTCTGTTTTCCAGCAGCAGTTTTCCGAGGGGATTCCCATCACAATTACATGCTGCAAGGGTCTCATTTTCAAAATATACTCCACCCAGAACAATCAATAATTTCCCTCAGTGTGTTGGATCACTCACTGGAATCATAAAGCCTCGACTGTATCCAGAAGACTGTCTCCTTAAAATCTCTTCTGATGAAAAGCTGAACCATTTAGTCAGATCATGAACTCTGCGTTGTCTTAAGAGCTTCCAGTGCTTAAAGCAGTTGTTAAGGCTGCTGTCATGTGAACTTTACTGTGGTAACCAGACACACTATGAGCAGAATTCACACTGTTTAATTAAAGGTAGCAGTTACGAAGGGTCACAGCAACATGTTGGTCCGTATATAAACGTATGCAACTGCGCATGCGCACACGCATGTGAACACACACACACCTGTATTGCCATTTGCTGAATCAAGACTCATTTGAATAACTCATTAAGTAAATGAGAGTTAATAAAGTCAAAGAGTCAGTGATCTTTGGCATGATCTTGTATTTCTGGGTAGAGGTCAGTGAATAATTATCTCTCACACATTAAACTAGTGTCATTTTTATAGGGTCATCTTTTTGAGACGAGGGCGCCTCACAGCCTGCACAGAATGCCAAGATTCCTTAAAAAACACACACACACACACCTATAGAAAGACTCACACCCCTTTGATCCATCTCTGCCTTATGCCTAAATATTTTTTGTCCATAATTTTGTCAACCAGTAGCGTGAGAGACTTATTCTTCTACTTTCTATGACCATGATGAATTTTATGCAAAACATTTTCATATTTAAATTCCCAAATCGTGCATTGATTTAATGCCATTTATCATCGCTTCATGTGAGCTGCAGGATAACTCCCACAAGAGCACACATACCTCTCTCTCACACACACACACACACACACACACTTTTGTGTGTCCCCACCATGCTCGTGGGGACATCTGGTCCCCACAGTAGTAGAAAAACAAGCACACACACTGCACACTGATCTCACCTAACTGCACACAGATCTGCCCGCTCGGTTATGGATGCACAGCATACAAGCGCCACAGATCGTGTGTGTGTGTGTGTGTGTGTGTGTGTGTACTCATGCGTTTAATCTTTCTCTCATTCCTTCCTAATTAAACGGCGAAACATCTTGCAGACAAGCAGACGCAGACAAAACAAACCGCTAATAAACTCTCGGTGGATTTCGCGTGCGCCGCATAGATTCTTACCGATGATTGATTTCCAAACACGATGTTTACAAGTTACAAGAGAAGTTTATTGTCATTTCAATCATATACAAGTACATAATGAAGCGAAACGTTTCTCCAGACCAATAAGACAAACACTGTTTGTTTATGGTTTTCTACAAGAGCATATGACACATGCATGATACCAGCTCATATTCAGTTGTATAAGTTCGACTCTTCAGAACTTAATGATGGTTTTGTGGTTTTGGTTGAGTTTTGTGAATCGCATTACATTTCCGTATTTAAGTATTTACATATTACGTATCAAAAGCGACATGGGATGCATTGCGATGAATATTTTATTAACAGTCACCCACAGGACTGACGTGCAACGCAACATCGCGAGCGTTTATAAATCGCGCCGCGCGGGGTCCAGCGCACAAACTTTAGTGCTTTAAAACATCCACACTCAATGATTAAGATATGTATCACCAGCTCTGTTATTTCAAACCATTAAAGTTTGGAAAGCCAAACTTCTGACAGCGTTAAAAAGCGCTTACCTGGATGTGTTGAGTCATCTGACGCACAAGCGACCAATCACCGCTTGCATCGCTGTTGCGTGGCGTCGTCGCGTTGCTACAATCACGCCCTCCAGAAACAGCGTGACGTTTAAAGGGTCTCTGAGTCTTCTTTATATAAAGATCTCTTCCACTGAACATTCCTGTTTAAACAAAACCAGAAAGTGTCTTTTAAAAATGATTGCGCGTTTTATTAGCCCGCTTTTGTTTTCTTTTGCAATATTAACATTTGTTGTACTGTGTTGGGTTTAAAATGCAACATTCCTCAAAACCATTTAAACAGCAGTTTATTTGTGGCTCCTGGGCTATTGTCCAGCTTACAGCTGACCGCTTTGTGTTTGTCACTACCATTTGACTTGTGATACAGAAGAGTTAAATGCATCCAGTAGCATCAAAATGTCAAAGTTACATTAACCGCGATCCTTTATTCTTTCCTCTACAACTCCTCCACAAAATCCGCTGTTTCTCAAATGTCAAGCGCTTAGATCTTGTTTGCTTCTTTCTGTAATTTTGCCTCTTTGCTCTTGGTCTTATTTGCGATGGGTTTTTAACAGAAAACACGTCTGTTTGTTCTTTCTTTCCAGCTGCGTCTGTTGAGAGTTTTGGATCAGGTTCTGTGCCCTCGGGCTACATTGACTGGATGGAGATATATTTTGACGTGCCAATACTCCTAAAATGGTCTTGGTGAAATGTTCCCCTGAGGAGGCACAACACCAGCTGTACTCCCCAGACAGACAGTGTTACATATACACTGATGCAATGATGAGCTGTTTGCCCTGAATTATATTTCTGTTGAACATCTACAGTTATTCCTCTGACATCGATGGTTGACTCCATGACAATGTGACCTTTAACCTGCAGCGGTTCAAAAAATGATGTGTACATTTATATATGAATCTGTATGTCAGTGCATCAAAATAATAAAATATCAAACTAAGTGGAGTTTATTTTAAAGGTAGATAGCACAGGCACACATTCAAGCAGACGTTTACAACAGTGTAGCAGAACATGTTGGTAAATAATCCCATGAACTACACTTGTGGTTAGACCACACTTGTGAACTTAAGGGAAAGACATACAAGCACTAAAAATGACCCTGAAAAACAAACAAAAATGTAATTAGCAGACAAAAAATGGGTTCTGGCCGAGCGTCTAGCAGATGACGCAGTTTGTGTTGACGTTTTTTTGATCATCACCTCCATGATATAATAAGGGTTGATTTAATCTAAGCTTATCAAGAGTGTAAAAGGTTTTTGAAAGACAAATGATTTGATGAAAGTTTTTTATCCTTCAATCTGAACTGTTTTTGAAACCTTCCTCACTTGTATCTAGTTGTCGGTTTATCTGTCAATATAAATCTACAACTGCCGATTAGTGCCTGTTGATGAAATCGACAGCTCAATCAAGACATCATTGGGCCCTGACAACCCAACCTTGAAATGGACTGTGTCTCATTTTCCGTTAAATAGGTCTAAATGACAAATGTGTCTGCGCAGACGCAGGCAGATGTGACTTTGCTTTGATCTTGGACCACACGTCCTTAACAAAATTCTAACTTTAATGATTGTAATGTGAACCGTGTAACTGCCTTTGAATCAGAAGACCTACAAGGTAACTTCTAACTGCAGCATCCAGGCTTGTGTTTGGAAAGTTTTTCATTACTTTGTGGATTTGGGGGATGCTGTCTTCCCTCCAGCGAGGTTGTGTGGGTTGTCTCGAGTCCGCGTCTTAATTTCCCTGTGCGTGTTCTGCTCTTGACATGACTGACTCCACTGCGAGTGTCTTCTGTTCCCTGTGAATAATGTTTCTTTATTCACAGCCGATCTCTGAGAGAAACTTGACTATAAACACGCACCCACATTTTTTAAAAACGCTTGTTTTTAAATTCTTCAGGGTGTTTTGGGGCTTGAAAGTGAGTATTCACTACTAGCTGAGAGGGTGATTCACATGTCTTAGGTTTGAAAAGGTAGTGCACCTGTATTACAAAATCCTTGAGGCCAAAACAATATTATCTGACTGAACACCAGTAGATCTCATGGACAGCTGGGATACATGTTAACAAACTGGAATTCCCTCAACATCCAAAGGAAGGTCATGATTTCCTGGCTTTTCTAAATCAGTAGCTCATGAATAAAACTCAAGCAAAACGTCCTCACGGAGAAAAGTCATGTGTATTAATGTCACAGAGGTGGTCTGTCATTTTATTTAATAGCTTTGTTTGTTTTTAACAACAATTCTCCTCTGTTACCCTTACAGCAGCTCGCATAACAAGTATCAGAACCCCACGAATGTTGTTTCAACCTCGTTAGCTGCATGTTTGTTTCACTAATACCTCATAAAATCAGTCTGAGTAACATTATGATCACACAGCACAGATAAGGAACCAATCCAGTGATAACCGCATTCATTCTGGCTTCTGACTGAATCTTTTGCAGTGACTCAGCAGCGCTCATGCTAACAAGTTTTACTTGCTAGCAGCAAACCGGGGAATACACGTTTAGAAGAGGGCATCCCCAAAGTCCCCCAGGGCCCCCAATGCGGAACTGATTTGATCAGCCGGTCTGAATATTACAGTGTGATATGAGATATTCTGCAGAAGCATGTTGCTTCTCATTTAACATGCTAAAGCTGTGAACTTATCTTAAGTGTAACTTAAGAGTGAACACTAAAGCATCACACTTATCATGTGGAGTCACACAGTCACAAAACTCGGGACAAACCGTGATGTTCAGTCACTGATTATATTCAGGAGGTCTTTATTTTAAAAAGATCTGAAAGAATGCCACAGGGGTTCCGAATTTCCACGCTCTTTAAAGACAAAATAATGTTCTTTATTAGTTGTGGTTCACTAGAGAGCCAAATCTTGTTACTGAGCAGGTTAGTGGGCAGAGGAAGAAAAATAATAAATACACAGCTGATTTTGGTCTGGTATTTACTGCAGTGCCTCGAAAGGAGCCAGACCACCAAAATGGCTTTAGTTAACAGGTAAACTTCACTAACTGATGATGGTTTAGAATCTTTTGTAGGTAAAAAAAGGAAAAATGAAAGTTACACAAGTTTGGAACGACAAGTTAATGATGTAATAATGACAGAATTTATGTTAATTGAAGGTTGCTTGTCTTTCAGTTTATCTAGTAAAACAAACTCTCCTGTTCCCAGGTCTTAATATTGGCTGGATTTATAGTAAAGACAGATTTATAGTTCATTTACAGTAGTACTATAGCTGTAAAAGATTTAAAGTATGCCGTTAGTCTGTGATTTTGACTTGGCCTCCGGCATTCAGCAGAACAGCGATATTCTTTTAAGATTCCGTCTTTAAACTCAATCATTTTTACATTCATGGCCTCTGAACATATTTTAGTGCAGGGACATTCTGCTCAATATGTCAGAGGTTTCGTCACAAATTAATAAATAATATACTGCTTCTTGTATGCTCATCATTAACATACATTGAGAGCATCACAAATCATACTTGTTAGACAAACTAGAGTGCCACAAGTCAATATATACTTGTGTGTTCTTCAGAGCATTTTTTTCACACAGTATTATAAATTGCACTTCTTTATCTGAAATCACACAACATGTATTTTTTCAGTCAGTTGGTGCTTTCAACCGTAAGGTGTGTTTACAGTAAAACTCTTGTAATACAGTTTACAAACAGTGCTTCTCTTCTTGCAATGTGTCTAGTGTCTGTGAGGAATAAGACGGTAAACAGTGTGCATGTCTGAGAGCACTGAGCACCTGACCATTCTTCCTGCTAAAGACAGAAATAGAAGATTTTGATTCATTTCACTTTCTTTATCCACATAATGATGCTGTCTAGTAGTGTGTAAAATATGCAACACCAGACGTCCCTGGAGAACTGCTATTTGCCCCTCAATGCAATAAGCAAGGGAGCTATTTCCTCTGAGGTCTAAACAATTTCCTGAGATCTAAACAAAAGTCTCTTATTCTTTGTGTTATGAAGGTGAAAAAATACAACACTTGCCCTAATTCAGCGCTTTGTGGTTTCCCACAATGCATCTGGGCATTATCCTCTTCGGTGTTCAGGTCTAAACGATCTCATAGCGTTTGACTGGAGAACATTTTCCTAACAGTTGATGGTTGATCTTAAGACAAACAGATTTGAAATGAATTAAAAAGATGGGCACAATCTGTCTGAACACCAGGGTGTTTTACATTGAGCGTTAGGAACATTGAATCAGCCCACGACTGAAATGTTTGGTTATCAGAATAAAAACTGTCTGACATTGGGATTCAGTACAGATCATCATCAGGGAAGACACATGTAAACTCAATCAGATGTAAAACTCCATGATTGAATTATCTATGATAGAAATATCCAAAATTTGTTTTCAAGTCTTTATATACTCTCTTTATATACTCTCTCTCTCTATATATATATACTCTATTCTCTCTTCATTCAAATTTATAATGTCTGACTGCATGTGACAGCACATATTAAGAGTATTTAAATACATCAAAATATGGATACTGTAGTTAGTTATTAAGAACAGTATAATTATGTATAATTGTTAGTATAATTATTAATGTTTTTGCATTGATTCCTGACTTTTGTCAGGAACTGTTTCAATGCTATCCTGAAGTGTCATAAAGTGAGGTAGATTATATACTGTGAAAACACTGAATAATGTGAAAATATGCTTATTATGCACACGCTCAATTTGATCCATTAATCTACTGAAATCGATCATTTACATAATTGGTGCATGTATTGATTTTGGTTACTGTTCCCACCAGCTGCTCATTTCTTATGAGCTAAATGTGTAATCTCATTTCTGTAGTAAAGCAAAGTACATTTTATTTACAGCAAAACCAACATGCCTCGTTTGTACAGTTAGTCAACATCAAAAACTTTTTTGATCAGACAAAAGGATAACAACAATGAAACAAACGTACAGACAGAAAACATACGGAAGAAATAAGGCAGTCAGAATGCACAGAACTACAATCTACTCTGTCCTGTTTTTAACTTGTTTCTCTGTATTATTCATACTGAAGATCACAATAAAACAGCAGTACAAAGCGACTGATTTATCACATGTTGTTGCATCATGTGACACAAGCAGCTTCAAAAGCACTTAACGCCTGGAAGTTTGGATCCATCAGAGTGTAAATTTTGGTCATTATTTTCTCATTTCTGCTATTTTAACTTAGCGACCCCATTTGGGAGAGCGGATGCCAAGCTTGTGCTTTTACAGTCTTTAAAAAGTAGCAAACTATCAAACACACGAGGAGCGGAAGAATTCAGCAGCACTTAAAAGCAGATTCGTCACAACACAGAGAGAAAGATCCATCATCGCAACTTTTCATTCTTCATTTGTCTCTTTGATTTAGTTACATGTAAAAGCGAGGGGAAGAAGAGGGAGGTGGTATGTTGCAATTCTGAATTATTTATGTCACGTTTTCCTGTGTGTGTGTGACACAAAGGCGATGACAGTTGCTGCTTTTGATTTGGAACAAAATGGCAGTTGAAAACATACCCTCTTGCTCCAGAAACGTGGGGTAAGAAATCAATTGAACAAGCAAAATCGACCTTGATCAGCCGCCCCCCACAACAAGCCCGCACCCCTCCTCACCGCACGCATCCCAGAGGTCCCTAACAGATGCTTTGGGATATAAAACCAAAAGTGAAACCTATCCAAATGTGCCACAGATGTTCACAGCCTCTGAGACTGAACTTCTAGCCGTAAATCTCCTGAAATGTGCACAAATATTAAATCCTATCATCAAGAATATTCACATCTAAAACAAAAAACAATGTGATTGATGCAACATACAGGTGGAAGAAAGAGTCAAACCACCTCATATTTAAACATTTTTTGTCAGTAACTGTACTGTATTCAACCGTTTCTGCTATTGCTGTCAAATTCTTGGCAAATGTTGCGGTTCCCAGCATGCACCAGGGCAATGAACATTATAATGTCGTGGCTGTTTGACTGTCTGTCATTTTGAGTTACACTGTTGTTGGTTTTGTTGTCAGGTTTAATAACTTGTTTTGTGATCCTCCACTGCATCTCAAAATGATACTTAAAGAAATGAAATCAATTTACTTATTTACTAAAACTAGAACTAATAAAAATGTGAGTAAATGTAACAATTTTATTAGTTTTAGTACAAAAGTGAATTGATAATACGATGATTATACAGTATATTAACCCAATAATAATATATTAATCCATTAATTCAACATACTTCCTCAGAAGCAGAAAATGAAATGACATGAGGGCAAGAAAATATAGGAAGCATTATTAATACGATATTTGGAGAATGTTTGTATAGGTAAAAATGTCTTAAAACATTTTTTAAAAAACTTCTACCAAGAAGTCATCAAAGAGTATATGTGTGTGTGTGTGTGTGTGTGTGTGTGTGTGTTTTATGCATGTGTCTGTCTCTTGGTTACTAGGGGACTCTGAATCCCTGAAGGGGGTGGGATGGAGCAGAGCATTTATGAAATTCACTGATATTTCAGCATAAATATTAATGACACTGTATAAGCAGAGCTGCTCAGTCTAGACTTTATATTGAACTCTATCTCTGAAAACACATGCTTCAAACCCTACTTTCATTTCCTGTTTATTTCACCACCTCTAATCAATGATAACAGCTTTATCAAAAAATGTCCTCAGAAAACATAGAATATATCTGATGCTATTTGGAGGCCCTTGTGGGACAGAATTTTCCTCCAGGCCCTTTCTCACATCTAGTACACTGGAGTAAGTGGAGTACAAAGTAAACTGCATTTGCAATCAATCAATCAATCAATCAATCAATCAGGCACCTTTAACACCAGATATTTAATTCCATTTATAGATGTTAAGGAGTCATTTGTTTAACCTTGCTGTAATAATCTACAGTAACTGACCGCACTGACTTCACAGAGCTGTTGGTTTGAGAGTAATTACAGTGTGTCTTGCAATGCATGTCTGGTCGCCTAAAACTGAATGAACTCAGTTCTGCTTTTTTAAACGGATGGTTTGAACCAAACAAAGACGGGAAATCTTCTAAACTTTCAGGCAAAGGGTGAGCACATTGATATGCTATTGATGATCTATCAATCTATTTATTTTAAATATTTATTTATTTATAAAGTAATTCCCAAAGTTGACTATTATTCTAAAGAATGTGTTTGAAAACTAATTTGAATGGTATTGTAATAGATATAATGTACCTAATAGTTCCTACAAAAAAGTACAGTGGAGGTTTTTACAGAGCAAATTTACAAGACAATGAAATTGTGCATTGTGCTCTGCACCCCTGGGCCACCATAGATTTAATCCACCCCACACACACACACACACACACACACCCAACGACCTGCATTATTTGTTATTTGTAATTTACTGCAGGAGTTTGACTTCAGGCTTCTTCTGAACAGTTTTCTGAACTCTGTTGTCTTCTTAGCCTTTGTGGCCATGCAGAGCCTCTCATAACATTTCAACACCATCTTCTAAAGCTTTTGTCACTGTGAGAGATCCATTCATATGTGGGGACGTGTGGCACGTCTGGACCCAGCCTGCTTTAAATTCAGCACCATTTTGACCAGAGGGGAAAATGCACTTAAATCATGTCTCAAGAATTCACTTACAGCTCCTCATGTTTACAGGCTAGACAGAAGTTCAAAATGTGCCATAAACGTGCCACATAAATATGCTTCGAATATTCCACATCGACCAAATTGTTTTTTACAAAGCTATTACACACACACACATATACACATATGAAGTTTTAATTTTACACAATTGTATTTATTATCTATTCATTTAGAACATTTACCAAATTAACCGTGTAATGTAACTAGAAATAGCATAGAATATAATCAACCATGTAATACAACTTAAAAACAGCTAGTTTAATAACGCCTCATTAAACACGCCTCTTTATGCACTACACAATAATGACTGATTCAAGCTCTGATTCACTGACTGATTCAATGAACAAAAACAGAACACAAAAGAATGAAGGAATGATAAACGAGACGACAACAATCAATGGAGGTTAATGGATATTTGTGGGCTGATTATGGTGCTTTTCATAATCATTTAGAAACTGGTTTATGAATTAGCGAGTCATCTTCCAGAGTTATATTCAGTGCTCAGAGCTGCAGCGTGTGAGTTCTGTCTCCATAAGAAAGACTCATTTAGCCCAACAGGCGCAGAATCAGAGTGGAACTGTCCAAGGTCCTGGCCTTTGATCCACAGCTCTCGCCTCAGCTGTCTCAAGATATCCAATTTAAAGGGAATATTTTAGAGGGAGAAAATTGGCTCACGGAGCGCTTTTGTTCAGGTGAGAGTCTCTCCAGGCAGAGCTGCCCAATTTGTTCCCAGAAGTGAGCTTGAGATATCAATTAGCATGTGCCAATTTAATTCTATTCTAATGTGATCAGCCGCAAGATATTTTATAACTGTCCGTGTGCACCTGCATTTGAGGGCATTTGAACATGTTTCAGTGAGAAATACTGAATTATCATTAAATAACTGTAATATGCTTCAAATTCAGTGTGATAGCGGTATACAGTGTGTTTGTGTCTCTGTGAGACAAGACAGAAAGTCTGAGAAACAGTTTCAGAATGTGTCATTTTAAGGTAATGCTAAAAAGTGCCAAACCAAAACCAGATCTCAAACATGCTGATAAAGGCAAAAAAATACATTTGTGGAGGAAAATGAGCAGCTTTGAAAGGTAAAACAAATTCTAACAGCAGTATATCAGACTCAAACCCATTACATCTCAGCTGAGGTTTCTCCGTGTGGACGGATGGTTTCCAGTACAGTATCCTGCTGGTGCTTCCAGCATCATGTTTTGACATGTTCTTGCAGCAAGGAGTGGAAAACCTGTTACTAAGAAAATAGTCTTAGTTACAAACAACAATCTACGTATGGAACAAGAGGAGGAGACTGGTGCAGCTGTACAGAGCAATCACACATGTCTCATATTCTCAGCAGTTCACTGTCTGAACACGTGTTGCAGTGTGAAAGCATAAACATTTAACAACAAAATAGTAAATCTATAAAAAGCATGACTGATGTGACAGATTCATATTTATTACATATTAAATATCCTGTTTTTAAATGTTATTGATGTATTTTAATCATTATTTTTGAAATGCTTATATTGACACACAGACTTTAAAAACACACATCATGGCTGATAAAGCTTGACATAAACATAAGCAATCATAATTAAAGCTACAGTGTGTGCTTTCTGCACCACTAGCGACCCGGCCATCTTCCACTGGTCAGCCAAACAAATTAAACCAACAAACAGAGCAATGTTTTGATAGCACCACACTGTGTACACTATTTAGGGAAATCAAATGGCTCTCTTATAGTTGTCACGGCATATTTAACAGGCCTAAAATAGTTTACCACAGAAGAAACAGCTGACACACTTTAGCTTTACAGAGAACGCTCGTCTTTGTAACAAGATGTGATGGTGCTTAAGAAATGAGCAAAACCGGTTACAAAAGTATTTGGGTTTTGTTCTTTTGTCATAGAACTTTGAACTTTTCATCTCTTGGGAATAATTAGGTCAGAATAACCATCTGGAATGTTCTTGGGCATTGCAGAACCTCAATAGACTGATGAATTCACCAGCCTTCAGTTTCATTCTCACTTTCCTCATCCACCAGTGGGGGTATAGTAGCAAATCTCCCAGCCAGTGAAGGAATTCATTACAGGTCAAAACAACGCAGCGCTCTTTGGAACAGCACCCATTACTCTTTACTAGACATTTTAGGAGGTCTCACTTGCATGAAGAAGCACAAGATCTCCTGGGAATCTGGGCAGATCTGGGAGCAGGTTGTGTTCCTTTCAACTAGTGCAAAACTAGTTTCTCCTGCCCAATCTTTCATTTTAACTACATAAATAGAAACAGTCAAACTGGCCTACAGCAAATCTGGGCATCAGTTCGGAGGTCTGACGTCTAATCAAGTGCAAAATCTCATTTGATTTATGAGCCAAATATGTTAACGGCTTTGAGTTCCTATGGAAACAAGCGAACCAACTTCAGTCTTTGTGTTTAAGTTAATATGATATAGAAGAGCACTTATTTGCTCTCATTTGTCTCTCATGCTTGTGCATTTCCGCTCAACCTGTTCCATATCTGTAGTTGGGACTCGAGGCAAACACGCTATCTGTCAAGACCTCATTTTAATTCAAAATTTAAACTCAGTTCCAATACAGGCAGGAGATTATCACGGTTCAAGCTGAACATTTCCACGTTTAAGCACATGTAGTGAGTCACAGGTGCAGAATCTCAGAGTCCCAAAGCAGTGGCGGTCCACAGCCATTCTTGTTTCCTTTCAAACAGAAAGTGTGTCATATTAACAGATGCCCAGCGGCGCGGCAGCTCCAGCACTTGTATATTTATATTTTCAGGAAAAAAGCACCGTCTGTCTCTATTGATTTAAAGCGTTATGGAGAAAAATGGCTTTGTTAGAATCTCGCCTGACCACGATGCTTTTCCAAAATACATCTTTAAACTTTTACATCCTCCGTTCATCACCTGCTTTTATAGGACCCGTCGTCAAATCACAGTAGTTTAGCCCATCTCAACCCTGGCCAATAAAAGCGGCTTGTTTGGAAATAAACAGGATTTGTGCATACAAAACCGAAGAGCTTTACGAGCATAAAATACTAACGCACTGATGCTGGGGATGTTTGCGTTTACACAAGAGAGGCAGAGGCTGGTTTTCAGCGTCCTTGCATGTCGATGCAGAGTGTCTGGAAATGCTGTAAATGGCAGACGTCCAATTGGATAGCGGGCCCAAAATCAATCGCGCTGGATTGAGATAATTACGAAAAGTATGCAAATTCAAGAGCTATGGATTGGCTGTCCCGTGGGATTGTGTCATCTTCATCAGCCTGTCTTTGGAACAGTCTGTGTTCATTATGATTAACCTTTTAAGGTCACTGCATGTTAAAAACGCAGCTGGTTATTACCGGTTTAAAAGAAGCTAGCTGTACAGATCTGATGTACAACAGCTTCCATTATCATTGAAAAAATCTGTTCTATATTCATGAAATAAATCTGCTGAGCAGGATATTAGATTTTCAGAACAATCACCCCTTTCATTAAGTTCGCCAAATAAAAAGTGCAAAATAGTAAAGCAGTGCCTTTATGTATCAGAAGTTTGTTTGTTTGAGCAGCCTATCCAGTGCAGCAGAGCAATAAAAAATGGATGTTCAGGAATCTTGATTGTCAACAGGTTCTTTTGACCAATAACTTTGTCAAGCCAATATCGACGTTTTTCTTTGATCTTTATATGTGCTGTAAAGGTTTTACTTACTAAATTAATATCTTTCATTCATCCAAAGATGTTCCTACAGCCTTTACTTGTGAAATATTCCATTATTCCCGACATCAAGTGTGTAATCATTTACTAAAGATTGTGCTGATAACTGCTATTCATCTGACATTTGTAACGCGGCATGGAAAGCTAAAGAGACGCGATCATTTCCACAAATACGTGTGAATGTCTTTTCAAGCAAACCACTCAACCAGAGGATGGAAATAATTTCACTCTCAAAGCGAATATTATTCAGCTATGAGTCAATGATATGATAAAGCTCACCGTGGCTAATCCCCAGCTAGGCCTATTTTAGGTGATATCTGTGCGATGCACATTTGAGACACGAACGGTCTCTTTCATTACTCTGGTTGGTGTTTAATGAGGTGGTTTCGAGTGGGAGACATTTTCGGAGACGTCTTACAGACCAAAGAGGTAAACATCTGTTCCTATGTGATCAAGCTCGGCATGGTGTATATTTTCTCACATCTGTGATTTCAAATGCCCTGCAACATAAAATCAGTTGATTACTTGTATGTAGTTTGATTCTGGGAAAACTATAGGCTGTCCTTTGATCTGTTACAATTGCCTCCATCAGGGCACAGTAATTTAACTATTTAACTACAGTATGGGGGACTAACTCACATACGCTTAGAGTGGCAATTTTAGAACTAACACAATCTTCTAATCCCTCTAAAATCACTGTGTAAGGTCAGTATTCAACTCTGACTATATGTATACTTCAAGACCTGCATATTTATGTACATATTGTCAACATGGCTGGCTGTATTTGAAAGCTTTTTTAAGTCGTCAAAGTTCAAATCATTAATCTGCTAATGTCAGAAAGCCAATGAGTTTATGAACTGATCAATCAGTCTTAGGAATAATGTCACTTATTATAGATATAGAGATAGAGAACCGAAGGCTGAAGTTATCTACAAAGTTTTATTAAAAGGTGAATTCATTGCAGAAAATTATATAAGATTTTCATTTAGTTGAAATGTCTGTTAAACATCTTATTGTGCTCATCTTATTGAGGCTGATTAGCACAGCAAGCGTCACATTTAACCTGGTCATGTGATCACAGTAAACGATCAGCTTGTTCGTTTCAAGAACATATTCGTTCAAAGACGCAAGACCCATCTGAGCCCCCTCAGCCCAGTCTTCATATATATACAATATATAAAGCGGGGGAAACAGCCAGTCAATAGCTCCTGAGAAAGCCGTTTAGACGCTAATTGAAACAATTTTCTCTTGCTGCAGGGGACCAAATTATATTGTCTTTGAGTGGTATGATTGGAAAAGAAAATTCTTTGAACAATTGAGAGCCTGTAAGTTCACTCAGAGACCGTCTCTCTGGCAATTGCCACTTCTCCCACACAATCGTAAAGCAAACAGCCATTTCTTTGCCATCATTGTGCTTTTACATCACACTTTCATCATATGAACAGATTACTGCTCAAGCTCAGATCGAACAAACACAAGCAAAACAAAGGAAGATTGAGATACATTGAGATACATGCTGCATTGCAAGAAGTCACACAGAGAGACGATATGTGATATGTGACAGTGGCTATGTATGTTAGTGAGATTCCATCATTGAAAGCGTGGTCTGGAGGTCAAGGCACCACAGAGAACAGGTAAGCATCCCATTAACACTGACGGCTACTCGAAGGTTAATAAGGACACAGCAGTGCCAACTGGACAGAGAACAGGAGGGACATTTGCATTTAAATTGGAACAACTTCCAAAATCCTCTCAGCCCACAGAGGTAGAGTTGTCGAGTACTGGGTGGCTGAAGGACCGATTGTAGGCACATTATTAATGTAAAGACAGGCATCAATGTATAGATCCTCTCCAGGGGGCTTGAGATAAAGCAAAAGCAGGGGAAATCATGGCCCCAAGAGGCCCTTAAGCACATGTCTATAGAGGCCCACACCATGGCACCTAGTGGTAGACCTACATGACTAATCATTTTTGGCTGTAATATTTAGAAAATTCAAATAATGTTCTTTATTCTTTCATTGATTCTTTAGAGGAAGTGTAAAGGGGCCTCTGGGGGCCCTGCCGCTCAGCTTTTATCACCCTCTCTGAGGAACCTCGTGTTAAGCTCACACTGAATGCACCAGGGGTCCTCTAGTGGTCAAGCTGTACGTGCTGAGGACCACACATCCCTCACCTCTCTCCATGCTGCTTCTTCCTTCATCTTTCTCCCTCAAGTTACTGTCATATCTAATTCACCCGAAGGCATCATCATTTAGACTCACAGAAGTGCTTATTTCCATTCCCTCTGCAGTGGGGAATCCTGGTGCCACAGAGACCCTCGACTGCTTTGACCCAACTTTACTCCCCCCCCCACTGGACCTTCTCACTATCTGTCCTGCTATTTGCTCTTCTCTAGAAAGGAAAATAGTGGCCTGCTGCTAAGAACTGGATGGAAATAACTCAGGAACCCATCTGTAAGGGGCAGGATGAGAGGACCATGTGACCTGATGCGTGATGTGTCCATTAATACGGTAATGAAATGAGCCGTTTCAGCTACTGCATGACAGATCAGTGTCATGTGGGGTCGAGGAGTCGGCGTCACTCTTGTCTGCAAAGGAACGATAATCAGATTTAAAGTGACAGGTCACCCAAAAATTAAAGCTGCATTCCATAATTTTTGCCTTTCTGCTGCCATCTCTGTTTGAAACTAAACATTACAGAGTACTTGCAGAGTTAACGTGGGTAACAAGTTTAAATGCTAAACTGCTGTAAGAACAAGCTACAAAAGCTGTGGTACATGCGGTACAGTCGCTATTCTTTCTGTTTACAGACATTACTAGTGAGATCAGACCCAACAACTCACTTCACATTTATAATGATAAATAATTATAAAATTACTGTTGAAAATCGGGGGGAGGAGATTGTGCTCAATAACTGATTTTTGTTCATTTGTAACCAAAAAGAGTTACAGTTTGCAGTTAAAAAAATGAATCATGTATTCACATTGCTCTAGCTCTGTATTATTTCCTTTTTCTATGAAGCACTAAAGCAGATTTGCACAGTGAATTACTGTTCCGTGCGTCATGGCCTTTATATTTTCCATGAATCCTGAAGTGCATTCACACAAACAGTTTTCTGTTTTCTCAGGAATGGTTCATCACAGCACAACATATCAAGGGACAAATTCAGAGAGACCGAGAACAGAGTGACCTGGAAAAAATATCTCTCTCTGTTACTCTCTTTCTGTTGCTGTCTCTCTAACTTCCCTCGGTCTCACTCCGGTCAGATCCATTGATTGCCCTGATGCACATTTACACACAATCCATCCTCAATACATGGCAAAGTACACATCTTTTAGCCAACCAATGAAAAAGGTATGAATTATTTAATTACGGTATTAAGCTTTCATCCTAACATTTCCAAATGTACTTTGTACTAATACATTGGACATTATACTGGAAAGCTACCAAGCCGGCACACTGCACAGTGCTTTCAGCAGAGTGTTTAGAGCAGTATCGTTTTATTTGGCTATAGCTGACAATGTTTGGAGAAAAACAAGTGAGACACATCTTCTCTGGTAACGTGATGCATTATTACTCACACTTGATCTAAACTCTTAACCCCAAAAGGTTCAACTCAAACTCATGTTTGAGGACAGGTGAGCTACAACCTTATACATGATCTGAATTATGATTCTAATGGATACCAAGACATACATTAAAGGAAATACAACAGACATTTATGGACCAGCACAGCAAAGAGACTTCGGGGTGGGTCAATAAACAACCGCCTACACTAGCAGATGCCTGGACCACCTCATGAATGTTCTAACAACATTCACAACATCTAAGCAACCCAATCCACTCACAAAACTAAAGGTTCTTTGTTGAGCTGTGGGGTTCCATAAAGAACTTTTACATCCACAGAAACTTTCTGCTGCACAAGGTATGAAAAGAATTGGTTTGACTGAAAGGTTCTTTAGGGAACCAAAAACGGTTCTTCTGTGGCTTTGCCGTGAAGAACACAGAGTGCAGCAACACCTCAGCGGTGGTCACGAAACAATAGCAAAAACATTTCTTAACTATTAACATGAATATATTTCACATATGTAAATATATTCTAAAAACGGGTCAATTCTAAAACTGAACCAACAAGCCATGTACACAGGCTAACCTCAGTACCATTGATCCTGCACAGTGAAGCGTTTCCTCTATGGAATATAGTGTCAGGATCACAAACAAAGACAGGTAGATGTCTTTGTCATCTGAGGAAGGACATCACACAACGGTTTATGTTCAGCATGTCAAAGCCTGAAAATGAGATCAGGGAGAGAACATCATTACGAGAGATGGATGATGTAATCTTCTGGGGCCTTCTCACTGTCCCCAAACCCCATCTGAAACGTCTGTTTGTATTCTAATGGACGGAGCGATGTTGCCTGTCACATTTCATACAGACTATTTCACCGGTTTCCATTTGTGACGGTCTTCTCACGCTCAGCGTTTAAAGGCATTCCAGCAGGTGTAGATAACTTCCACATGCTGCTGATATGACCCTTGTGTGCCGATATGATGTGGTGCTGTACTGCTGTCCTTGTGGAAGTGCTAGAAGGTGGACCTTCTCTCTCAGTATAGTTGAGGTACATTGCCGTAGGGAAGATGTTTCTAAACAGTGTGTATCAATACTAAGAGCTGTCTCAGTGCAGGTCAAAGGTCATGATCATTTCTCAACAGGACAAAGGGTCCCAGAACAGGATCACAGACAGACCGAGGGAAACCCAAAAACACGACTAGTCAGAGGGCCCAGAAAGCCCTTACAGAGCTCCTGGTGGTGAGTGTCGTACAATATATAATCATCATCTGGTACAGAAGGGGACTGAATTTGGTTACATCTTCATAACGATCATATTGGAGCCACTCCTGTTGTGTGATCAAGATCATTCTAGCCACACCTGTTTATAAATGTGTCAATAAACCACCATCAAAGATTCTGCACGTGTGTGTGTGTGTGTGTGTGTGTGCGCGTGTGTGACCTGAAGTCAATCTGTGCATTGATCGCGTCTTTCATGAGATGAGGTCTTTAGGGAGCTCCTTTAACTCGCGCGACCTGCTGTTTACTTGCCGTTAGCGCACACGCGCACGTTTCCACGCATACACGTGCGTGAATTCTTCGCTTGCATACTGACACTCTACCTGCTCGACCTTTCTCCCTCACTTTCTGTGTCTCGTTATCTTTAAAAGAGCTCCGCAGCAGGTCTAGCTCGACCGATCAAACGTTCTTCCAATAATGCAAACACAATCATTAGCTCTAATGAGTGAACACTCCAGAGCAGAGCAGCTGCAGAATGCGTCACTCTGACTTCATGTTTTACTCCAGAAATAAGGCAGTTTAAATGGATAAAGATGCTGTTTGTTTCGTGTAAAGTGTGATGAGTGGGATACAGGACTGGAGCTTCTAATCCGACATCCCCGGAGACACAAACCTGCTGTGCCGAAACGCGCCGCGAAGGCAGCGAGAGCCCCCGCACGTCCCGGTTATAGCGCACACACAGCTTGTTAACTTTCTACCGCGGCGCGCCCTGTAGAGACAGCGTGAGAGAAAGAAAAGAAAAACACTTTGGAAACAGCACCAGTTGCATTTAATGGCGCTCCAGCGAGGGCCAGCTCGTTTCACCGGGTGTCCATTGTCATTAAAATGCCTCTTTCATGACCACACAGTCTGTTTCGTGTGTGTTCTCTGATTCGGTGGTTCTAGATACGCTCAGGGGAGGTCAAAGGGTGTGAAAAACCGGTGAGAGAAAACTTTTATCTGTCCATCACACATTTCTCCAAACGAGTCGGATAGTCCAGAAAAGAAAAGAGAAGCATTTTGCCAGTGCAAAAACGGCCAGTATTCATATGCTATAACATGCTAAAGACTGTGTCGGGCTACATAAGGATAACTGCATGTGGAGTAGTTTAAAAAAAGAACTACGCTTGTATTTTTCATAAATGCCTTAATATTTTTCCTTAACATTTTCCACGTACATTATTTTTGTTTAATCAGGTTAAACTATGTATTGCCACGTACAGTAAATGAAAGAGAAACAAGAAACAATGAAGTAACTGAAAAATACAACAACAAATAAACAGGTGTTAGTGCAACACGCAGAGAGACGACTAATGCAGTAAAATCCATTTTTAGCATTTAGCAAGAAAATAGACCCTGAGGCAAAATTCCTAAAATGTGCCACTCAAGGAATTTCTTAAATGTTTATGTCATTTCCGGGAATGTAATTATTTTCCCACCTCTCCCCAATTATTCCTAGTTTGTGGAGCATAAAACTAGAGACAACAGCACCCTGGACCTGCAACCTGTGATGTGTGCATAGTGATCACAATTAGAGGAACATTTGGAGTATTGTCTGGTTTAGAAGACCGTAATGAAGTAGACATGCTTCATTAATTCGTTCAGTAGACTTTGATCCTACAAGTTTATTTCAGTACAACTCTATCTTGTCTACCTGTTAACTCTTTCAAAAGCTGTAAAATACTGCTACTGACATACAAAGATATTAGTGAACTTTCCCCTCGTGCCCAAGACCCCTGATACCACCTCATAACCTCAGCATCTGTTCTTATATAATAAATATTACAAATATATAGTAGGAGCCAAACTATTTTCCTTGACACTATATGGCTTCTGTAAGTTTGGAAATCCTTCTTGTGCACACTAAGAACTCTACAGACTGTTAACTCTGGACTAAAGACCTCCCTGCTCAGTGTGGCATGCAGTAATCGATCATACCTCAGCTGTGGTTACTGCCTTCATTCATCTCTGCGACCTCCTCTTACTGCATCCCTCAGAACAGCTTCCAATCGCTCCTGTAAATTCAGAGTATTGCATTGAGATATTGTACTTTTTGCAGTCTCATTTAGTCAGAATTTTGACTTGTGGCTTAAAGTCTGGTCCACTTTGTAGCTTATTCTGGCTGTGAACTGCCCACCGCCACAGGATGAACTATTTGTAGCTATTTTTAAGCTTTTTTGCCCAGGTGTTTTTTAACCAAAGGCAGTGAGGACACACCAAGGTCAATCATTATCTGCCATTCACTTAAAGATCATGTGATGAGTTTAAACCAATGCCTGGCCCTTGAGAAAATACGACAATAAAGGAATTAAAAAATTATTAATACAAATTATTTGTCTCTGTGAGAAGAAATGGAATCATTACAAACAACTAAAAATGGTGTTAAGGAAATACAACATAAATGGAATAAATGGAAACTTAGCATTCACTAAAACGTACACCAAAATTGCTCAATATAATTATGTTAAATGTTTAATAATTCTGTGCTATGGTAGTGAACACACATCATAGGGTATATAAATATTATATACCCTATGGTATGTCAATATTAAGAATGTACAGTTATGCGGAGAGTTGTTATGTGGTTGTTTACGAGGGGAGAGACAGAGGAGCAGAGTTTGAATATTTTAACACCCAGAGCCCATTATCATGGGTCTCATGAGGTCCATCACACCCCAATGGGCAATTTTTGAGAACTCACGTCCACACATATACACATCAAGAGAGCGAGACAGACATGAGTCGAATTACAAGTGAATCACATTGAATTGAACTGACAGAAAGAGATTTTCAAGCCCTTAGCTATTGTTCTGTATTTATCACTGTATTTGGGTAGTTGCTGCGTAACGTTAAATTCATAGGTCAGAATTTATGCGAGTATTTAAGGCTGTGTACAAGCAAGCTGCTGTGATTGGTCACTGTCTCCAAAGTGTTTCATGATTTTAGTCATTGTTTATCCTACATGGTTTTTAAAAGGTCTTTTAGAGAGATAAATGAATTTTTTGAAAGTACAAATAATTCACACAGTCTCTTATAATAAGGTCATACAGGTCTTATTTTAAGGTCATAAGGCATGATTCTGATAGAAAAAGCAAAAGCAGTTCCACTAGTGTCTTGGAACGCACAACTTTATTCGATGTGTAGCGTAATTTCAGCTGACAATAACCAATAGACCTGTCTGAAATAACCAATAGACTTTAAAGTGTAACACTGCACATCACACCAACACGCCAAAAGAAATGTCACCTAATTTATTAATGTATATTTTATTACAAAGTAACTCAAAATCCCTTTCGTTGGTTTAGCTGGTTTAGTTGGTTTAGCCTAGTAGTTAAAGATCTGGGAGGCTAACAGAAAGATTCATTCTTTGGCTATTTTGCTTCACAGCATTTAACCTCATGTTGACCGCCAGCTCGAGGGGAAATGTCCCAAATGAACATGGTGAGAGCGCAGAGAAGCCATTGTAGGAGATTGTACCACCCACAACTGTGTGGTGATAAACACTGATCTCAGTTCTGTTCCTTAGGGCTTTAGTTACTATGTCAGACTGCCTCTACAGTCCCATTGTCTTCCGGCTGTATATTGTGCACATGCTGATCATGATATATCGCCACAAGTGAGAGATTATTTTCATTCATATATGAGGGTATGTCCCAAACCGCTGACTTATTTACTAAGTAGTTTATAATGAATGAGTGAACATCAGACAATTTATTGTGGAAAGGGTGAGTGAAAATAAATGAACTTACAAGATTTGTCCTGACAATACTGCACTTTATAGAACATTTAAATGTTTTTATTATTAGTAGTACTATTTTGCTGATCAGACTACAAAAACTAAATGGATCTGAGCTGCAATAAAAAACATGAAAAAGAAAATCAGTTGTTTTGTGTTCTGAACAAAGCCAAATATATGGCTGCAGGAATCTTCAGGGGCTTATAGATGATAAGCATTCAGCTCTCTTTAGAGGAAACCTCCACCCTTAATACATCACTACAAGATCAAGATAAGTGACAGCATAGCCCGATGTTTAATAGCACCTTGGCAACGGTTGCAGCCCTTTTATGTAATTAGACAGACTTATGCAGTATCTTTAAAAGGTTTTGAGGATTCAAAAGAGATTGTGATTACAACCGCGAAGCAATTTCTTTTTTCTTGAAAGTCATTTTATCTCTTCCAAATAAAAGTGCAAACACATGAAAACTTCTTAAACATGCTGTCATCTGAGGACAGCCATTTTGACTCAAACACTCTACCAGGAAGTTAAAAGCAGCTGGATTAGAAGACAACAGCGTCCAGTTCTCATTTAACACTTCCACATTCACCCATTCATCATGTGGATTTTACATGGTTATTAATAAACTATAGTGATGTCACTAGTCTGTTCTTTTATTCATGAAATACAGATTAAGACTCTAAAAAAAAATCACACACTTGACATTCACGGTTTTTGAAAAGGTCCATCAACTCTGTACTATGTATTCTGTGACACACTGCACTCTTGAAATGGCTCCGTTCCAAAACCTAGTGAGCTGCCAGCATTTAAGGGCATCATAGGCACACTTCCTACAAGCAGAGGCTGTTCCAAAAAGTAACCACTGAATTTGACATGCCCCCTCTTTCCAAAACCCCACCATAAACGGATGCCATACAGGGTTGTCAAAAGCGAAATCGTACCAAAATAACGTTCTCACAGTACAAAACAAAAACCTGACAACAGCTTATGAAACTGAATGTGGTGAGCCTTCACATTACTGACTCCAGCCACAACGCCCCCCAGCTTCCTGCTTTCCATATACGGGCAGCCAAAACTATTAAACAACAAACAATGAAGTAATCCAAAGCACATATAAAGACTCACCAAACAGAACACAAGCACATTTGTTTAGGACTGGACGATACTGAGGATACTGGCAACACGGAGGTACAGTATGTATAAAGAAGGCCAATAGTAACTGAACAGTGCTCTCTGTTAGCATTCCTGTTCATCTCAATGGCAGTTATTAAACGCATGCATTCTACATACAGCCATCTTAAGCAATGAAAACTGTCATGTGACTAATTACTATACAGCCACAGGAAAGATGTCATGACAATACTGATTACTGGCTAATGGCACCACAAAAAAACACAGTATTCCCAGTATTCCTTTACTGGGGACTATGCTAAGCTATGACTCAAAAGCAGCAGACATGAGGGGGAGGAGGGGTGAAACATCTACTATAATATATTTTGCAACAGAGTCTTTTAGGCAGCAAGATAAACTATTAGAATGAAATAAGACTATATAGACTAATATCTGTGTCTGTCTTGATGCAGTTCTCACACAGTGCCAGGCACACAAACAGTTCTTTATATTCAGTGAGTCTGACTGAATCCTGATGACTTCAGCAGTTCTCAGTCCACACGTTTGAGGTTTGGGTTCTGTAAATTAATTACCATACGGATTTAAATATGATCTCATTCCTCATGTAAATTGGGTTTTATGACAATTAGGTTTGTAATAGCTCTCAATAGCTCTCCTGACCGTTTCATCATTTATGGCCGCCAGCAAAGGAAGACCTCAGCGTTACACCGCAGTGACACAGTGTGAACGCTCTACTGCCGTGGACACTGGCTGCCTCTCAATCAGCTCCCTACTTCACTAGTGAGGGCACTGACTAGGGTGGTCCCAATGTCAAAATTGTTGCACTGAAATAAAAACTCCCTAAAACTTCAGGGAATGCACGTAAAGCAAAACAAACCAGTAGCCCGCGTTGGTATGAGTGTTCTTATAAACAAAAAGACAAAAATGTGTCAATGTGTGTGCATTTAGTACAAAATGAAACAAAAAGATTTGAATGAAAGTAACAGATTTGACTTTATTTCAGAGGGGAAAGAACAGATCTAGTGCACAAAGCTACTGACTGAAGAGCTGGCTGGCACCAACAGAGCTGAATAAACAAGATAACACGCTATAGTAAGAGGGGATGATGGGAGAATGAGTGAAGTGGGTCTCGGGGGGGGTGTTATGGCGGGTATTAGGACTGCTGTTCGAGGGCTTGAAGTGTCATCCTGCTGTGCTGCTTCAGACTGAAGCCTCCTCCAGTGAATCTGGGCCCGTCTGGACGCTGGGGCTGGATCATAGGCTGTCCTGCCTGGGCAAGACTTCTCTCTTTCTCCCTTCAGAGGAAACCGAGGGCAGACAGAGAAGAGAGACAGTTAGGAAATGCTTTTACATTCTGTTTGTGCTCGTTTTTTATTTACACACAGTTTGATTTGCTGTTTGATTAAGTGCATCATTGCATCGTTTAAAAAGAGGAATCATATAAAATGCATTTGGTTTTTTATTTAGTTCTGCCCTCATTAGGCTATTTCACATAAGCTGTCTTGTGGGAAACATGTAAATATCTTATGTAAATTCTAAGGGGTTGTATCACAATGAGAAGAAAGAAATATATACAGAAATATGATCTGTATATATTCACAAATTCTGTGATTTATAAGCTTAGGAGGCAAAGGGGGCAAGCACACTTCACTGTACATCTTTATCTCATTATATTAATTAGCTGTCATGATGAACTATGGCGGAAGGACACGTGTACCAGAACGTTCTATTTTACCCCAAAGTCCTCAAAATGGAGCCAAACAACAAGACAGAACAGGAAATTCATCTTAAGTGCAACAGTAATGACTGTAACGTGTGTTTTATTATCTCAGTTATGGAAAACTGGTGACACAGTTTCTTGAAATGCACATTATAACAATCAATCAATCATTACATCTTGATTTGTCTGTTTTTCTGTCCGCTCGTCTGTCCGTCCATCCATATAAACAAACACAAATAATTGTAATTACACACACACACACACGCACACATTGATATTCTTGTCCTTTTCTTGTTTACACTCTAGTCTAATACCAGAGAACAGAGTAATAAAACACACTCACACACATCGATGTCCCAGGAGAAAACATCTGTACATCATCCAGCTCGCTTTCAACTTTGCTCTAATGATCATGAAATTCACAAGATCTCTAGTTCTACATCCTATTATTCCACTTCCTTTCAAACACACACACACTCTCTCTCTCTCTCTGTGTCTTACTACCTTTGTTTGTCCAATAGCAAATGCCATCAATTAATATTCACTGAGTGTGTGATGTAATTTCACAGTGGGGCTGATGAAGACATTTGGCAACAAGCTTCAAACACACACGGAACAAACACACAGCTCGTCCATCGTTTGTTCCTCACACAGGTAAACAAACACAGTGAAATGAAGAGGATGATATATGCTGACTCTTGATGTGACTTTAGACAGCTGTGAAATAAACTTTGATTGAAACTCCGTCTGCTTGACAAGTCGTGTCGTTGTGATCTGGAACAAACAACTTCTGGCCACACAAAGTATCGCCCTCATGACTAACAACTCAAATGCTCCACTGTTTGGAAGGGAAAAGGTGTGTCATGTAAACTAGAAGACCTTAGCAGCCGTTTTCTACTGGAATAAGCTGACTGGATGAGTAGTGTTGCCACATTTCAACTATGTGGGTTTGCCTTAGAGACAAACCATATAAAATGAATACTATCATTTACCAGTAAAGTACTGGTATGAGCCTAGACAGACAGACAGACAGACAGACAGACAAGCAAGCAGATAGACAGACAGATAAACCCGCTTAACCAGCTGTTACTCTAGCAATGTGCTCACAGGTTTCAAACACTTGTGATTCTGTAGCTCAGCTGGTAGAGCATTGTGCAAATGTTGTGGGTTCGATTCCCAGGTAACACACACATTGATCAAATGTAAAGTTTAAATGCACTGTAATGGTTTGAATAAAAGCATACGGCGAATGTAAATATAGAAATGAAACTGGATTAGCTGGGATGGATGTTAACAGTCACAGAATTACACTGGTGTGATGTTACCACTGCTTGTGATCATCTTTATCTCCTCTAATCTTCACAAGCAGCCTGAGCTCACAGACTGTACACAGACTCACAGTATTTCCAGTTTGGAAAGCAGTAAATCTGAACTGGTTCTTCATATCAGCTCTCCACAGCTGTGCAGCAGGTTAACCGCTCCTCACAGACCGCCGTTTATCCGGCCCTGAGGGAAACGGGGGTTCTGATAACACACGCCCTCCTCTGACCCTTGCGGTTATCGCGAGTCGCATCGAAATGTTCCTCCGCTGTTTCCCCGCACATTCATGACCCGAAAAACAAGGAAGTTAAACCACATTGTTCCTATTCTCCCCGGACCTTTCAATTATACAAAGGGCCTTCATCAAATTATATTCATCTAGTGTTTATTAAATGCATGATTAATCCGCTGGAGTGAATAAATCAATCAGCATGTCGGGCAGAGCTGCAGTAACTGTCCACCGGGAGTTTAAAAACCACCCAATCAAGAATCAGGACATGAACATTTTACACAGAATTATGGGAAAAACAGTTACATGCAGAATTTTGTGTGTGGCTGGAATGTAGAAGAATTTCAGGGAATATGTAGGTGAATATTCATCCCTCACCAGATACCCAGCTTAACATATGAAGACAGATTCTGCCACGAAAACTTTACTTAGCTCCTGCTGTCAATCTGTCAATCTGTCAATCTGGAGGCACCTGTAACTCAATTGGTAGAGCAGCACAAATGTCATGGGTTCAAGCCCCAGGGAACACACATACTGATAAAACGACTTTTCCACTGTTTGGATCAAGTTCATTACATTGGAACTATTTTCTCAAGCTCAGTTGGCAAAACATGGTGTTCGCAAACCAGGGTTCGATTCCCGGGAACATATGAACTGATGACATGTACAGGATCTTAAACGTCCTCAAATCACTTATGATAAAGCGTCTGCCACATGCATAACTACAATATATAAATATAAATCTCCTCTTTTATTTCAAATCCTCTCTGAAACGTCATTCCACATCACAGTCACATGCATGAATCTGTGTTTTTATTCAGAGGTATTTACATACATTTACAGGGCCGTCAAACAAATCTCTATGCTAACAGACAGTGTTATCTGTCCCAAACAAATAACATCATCACTGGACATGTTTCTATCTGCTATCAGCTGAATACTAATGAATCAAAGACGATGACGCCGTGAGATGAGATTTTCCACTGTGCTCCACAACAGAAGATCAGAAGCTTTATGTTGTGGAGCACAAGCGCAGCGCTGCACTGAGGTTTAGCTGCAACCACCAGCGAATCAACCCATCCTCACGTCATTTCATCAAATCACTCTCAACTCTTAACAGCAGATCTGACCCATGAGGCTCTTGATTGTGATGGCTTCAAACATGCTTTCATCCTGAGTCAGCTGTTATGAGAGAGCATCAGATATTCTTTCCAGTGGGACGGCTCCAAACCGCAGGACTTGGTTAAATGCCAAAGTCCACTTCCTAATTAAAGAGCAAAATGTCACTTTAAAATCAGCTTTTAAGTTCTAGAGAAAAAACGGGTTGCCAGGCAACTCAATAATTATATAATTAAAGATTATATTAAAGATATTTAAAGATTATATTTAAGCAACTTCTCTGCACAGACAGACTGCTTTAAGAGACGCATTTTATTTCGATTAAATAATGCCACAGCATTACTGGTGATTCTGGCCTGAGGTTTACAGGTAGTTTTAATTCCTGTATGTTTTTCTTCATGATCTGACACACTCCAGAATATATTGTTCTGTGTTTACTGATGTGTGCTGTCACACGCTTCATTCGGCTCGTTTCTGACTATGAGTTCTGCTTTATTAAAAACCCATTCAAGGGCAAGTGCCCCCAGTTTATAGCAAACCATCTGCTTTGTAGAGAGAAGAATAACTGTTACGTCCCCTTGAGACCCGTATTGGATTATTAGTTAGCAGTGTATGTACGTGTTGAAATAGAAGAAGCTGGTTCAATGTCAACTAAGAGAAACAGTAATAAAAATAGCATGCAAATGTTACATTCAGTTCTTAAAATAATATTTGTGTTTCACTGGGAAAGGCTGCACAAAACCTGTAAGATAAAGAAAATAAATAAATACAGGAATAACATTTTACCGTTTATGGTTTTCAATCATGTTTTTCCTTAATATCACGGAAGAATGATTTTCTTTCAAGAGTCAGTCAAACTTCTGCTTCTATACGTCACGTAACGGTAAACTGATGTTGTGTTATCTGATGTAATAAACACATTTTTACTGTACCTATGTGGGTTACTAGAATGTGGTTTCCAAGGTGACAGCTGACCTGTGGGCCAAAATAATAAAGATAATAAGATATTTCTCATCATATTTTTGTTTTGAGGTTGGACAGGCTCTTGCTAAACTGTAAATACTGATGTGTAGCGTGCACAGAACATACATTTTTGCATGCACTTATAAGAGAGAGGGCTTACTTTAAATCCTACAAAGTGCAATGCACTCAGGTTGACCTGGTTAATTTTAAACATGATGAACTAAAAGTCAAGTCAGCTGTACTGAATGCTCTTCCAAAAGGGTTTTCCCCAAATCTGTTTTTTCACCAAAAACACTGTTGAACTAATGATTTTAAGAGAATGGGCATTATAGAGTGTAAACGGTCAAGTACAATGTAAAGTCTGTAGTTAGTTGTAAACTAACTAGTAAACTAACTAGTCTGTAGTTAATTGTAGCACTCCTGTCACACACCTGTAGACTTTGTTTACTGTGAGAGGAATGTTGCAGAATCTCTCCACCTGCTCTTACTTCTAAACATCTGTCACTTCAATAATACTCTTCAATAAAGTGAGAACATTCCAGAATCACGGAATACAACAAAAGTCCCATCTGTACTTTATCACTCGTTGTTAGTTTTGGTTGTTAAAGGATTTTAGCTTTAGCTTTACCCGAAAATAAGAGGCTCAGGCTAAGAAGACTTTTTGCTTTGCAAGAGTCATGAATTTGAATCTTGCCTGATTTTTCATAAACCAATGAATTGTATTATTAATTATAATAATTGCAAAAACTATTTCTGTAGATGTATGTTAGTAACAGGAGTTAGTTTTCAGTATTAAGGTTTCTCCTAACCCAGAATAATATGCAGACAACTTTAAGCCATTGATGATGAGGAGGGATTAGGAAACCTGTTTGAAACAGTCACTATTTCTGCAATTCTATTTGGTGACGTGGAGAAATGACACACTTCACCTTGACAGCTACAACTGGGAAGAAATTGCATATTTTAATTTTTCAAAACAAGTCAAATTAAAAAGACGTTCATCTTCTACAAACAGCTAAACAATCATGAATGAGCGTGTATAATGGAACAGACACACGCACACAGGAGCTACTGTCTCAATTAAAACTTGCCTTTGAGTTCAACCAAACCTTCACAAGATATTTACAGTCTGTAAGTGCTCATTCAACTATGAGTGCTGTTATTCCTAAAGGTGTGTATGTGTGTGTGTGTGTGTGTGTGTGTGCATGCACGCTCTCCGTTTCTGCACCTTGTCACGCTTGATCAGGGCTCATTAACGTTTCCTGTTTACATCACACCTCATAAACATGTCTACGGTTGCCGCCCGTGTTATGCTCTACCCAGAATGCAATAATCCACCTGTCCTCATTTGCATGCAATTTATTGTGAACTTGTCAGCGCTGTGCTTGGCTCCTGTCTGCTTTCTCTTTGCGACCGAAGGCATCGTCGCTTACAGCATGTCATGCGAATCAGAGAATTTATACGGCAAGCCAGCTGTGATTACATTTCACTCTGTTCCATACGGATGGCAAGAACAATAGAAGAGATCGTTTGGAAATGAATGACTGTATGACACTCAACATTAAAGCTCTAGTCAGAACGTGTGAGATGTTTAAAACATGTATTTGTTTTGCTGTCCTTATGGGAAATATTAATAGGGAATAAATCCTTATGGGTTTATTTTT
>JAZGTJ010003904.1:0-26462 GCA_036877575.1 Botia almorhae
AGCTCTAAACTGGAACATTTTGTGTCTATTCTTTTGAAATGTTTTGACTCGCCGTGGACCACACGAGCTCTGTCTGAAACGGTGGTGGAGGAGAGTGACCCTAAAGCGTTTGTGAAAATGAACGGCTCCTTCGATAAGAAGGCGTCGTGTGTCAGCGAGGATGTTGAAGCCAGCGTTCCGATGCTGTCAGCAACCAGGTCCCGTATCGAGCAAGGGATTGTGGACCACTCTGAAACCGGTGTTCTGGACAAAAAGGAAGGCGAACAGGCCAAGGCGTTGTTTGAAAAGGTAAAGAAGTTTCGAATTCACGTGGAAGAGGGCGACATAGTCTACAAACTCTATATCCGACAAACTATCATCAAAGTTGTTAAATTTATCCTCATCATCTCCTACACAGGTTATTATGTCCACAAAATTCAGTTCAGTGTTGACTGCAGCGTAGACATTGAGAATCTCACAGGTTATCGGATGTACAATTGCGCACATCCCCTGGCCACACTCTTTAAAATCCTAGCATGCTTCTACATCAGTCTGGTGGTTGTGTACGGGGTGATCTGCATGTACACCCTCAGCTGGATGCTGCGACGTTCCCTCAAGAAGTACTCGTTTGAGTCCATCAGAGAGGAGAGCAGCTACAGCGACATCCCAGATGTGAAGAACGACTTTGCCTTCATGCTTCACATGATTGACCAGTACGATCCTCTCTATTCCAAACGGTTTGCAGTTTTCCTCTCGGAGGTGAGCGAGAACAAACTTCGGCAGCTGAATCTGAACAACGAGTGGACTTTGGAGAAGCTTCGGCTGAGGATTACCAAAAACTCCCAGGAGAAGCTGGAGCTGCACCTGTTCATGCTCAGTGGAATTCCAGACACAGTCTTTGACTTGGTAGAGCTGGAGGTTCTGAAACTTGAGCTCATCCCTGATGTCACCATCCCACCAATCATCGCCCAGCTCACTAACCTCAGAGAAATGTGGCTCTACCATACGCCCGCCAGAATAGAGGCTCCAGCTCTGGCGTTTCTGAGAGAGAACCTGAAATCATTGCACATCAAATTCACAGACATAAAGGAAATACCTCTGTGGATCTACAGCTTGAAGAACCTAAGTGAGCTGCATCTTACTGGTAACCTGAGCGCCGACAACAATCGTTACATCGTCATTGACGGTTTGCGAGAGCTGAAGCGACTTAAGGTTTTGAGACTGAAAAGTAACCTTACAAAGCTGCCCCAAGTGGTCACGGATGTTGGAATGCACCTCCAGAAGCTGTCCATCAACAATGAGGGCACTAAGTTGATGGTCCTCAACAGCCTGAAGAAGATGGTGAACCTGACGGAGCTGGAGCTCATCCGCTGTGATTTGGAACGCATACCGCATTCCATCTTCAGCCTGCACAACTTACAGGAGATCGACCTGAAGGACAATAACCTGAAAACCATTGAAGAGATCATTAGTTTCCAGCATCTCCATCGACTTGGTTGCCTGAAACTCTGGTATAATCAGATCGCTTATATACCTTTCCAGATAGGCACATTGACCAACCTGGAACGCCTCTATTTGAATCGCAACAAGATTGAGAAGATACCCAATCAGCTGTTCTTCTGCCGGAAGCTTAGGTTTCTTGATCTGAGCCACAACAATCTAACAGACATCCCGTCTGAAATAGGAAGTCTGCAGAACCTTCAGTACCTTGCTGTAACTGCCAATAGAGTAAGTTCAGAACATCCTACACGCTTAAAAATAAAGGGTCCTAAAGATTTTATGTCTGTATGCAAGGTTCCATACAGAACCAGAATTTTTCTGTTTCACAAAAAGTTTTGTAGTGGAAATGGGTTCTGTAGACTGTTATAAAGGACATGGTGCTGTTAAGAACTTTAGTTTGAAAGGTTCTTTGAAAACCAGAAATGGTATTACTACAGCATTGCTCTAAAGAACTCTTTATGGCATCTTATTTTTTAAGGTTGTCGTGTATGTTTTTGTAAGTTACATATTGAATGGATTGTAATGATGTGAACAAATTCACTTTCAATCAACGGTATGTTTTCCTTCCTCTAGATTGAGGCTCTTCCCCCTGAGTTGTTTCAGTGTAAGAAACTGCGCACACTGAATCTGGGAAACAACTGCTTGCAGTCACTGCCCTCTCGCTTCGGAGAGCTCGTCAATCTGACCCAGCTGGAGCTGCGGGGCAACAGGCTGGAGGTTCTTCCTGTGGAGCTCGGGGAGTGTCGAATGCTGAAGAGAAGCGGTCTGATCGTGGAGGACAGTATTTTTAACACCTTACCTTCAGAGGTCAAAGAGCAACTGTGGAGAACCGAGAAGGAGGCTGCTTGAGAACCAGACAAACAACAAACCTGAAGGAAGTTCCAGTTGTGATTGTGTGTGGAGCTGAGGGTGAAGCTCTGAAGCTAAGCAATACAGAAGTGTACACAGTTGTCCTCTTTTATAATGTTCCAGGATGTTGCTTTCTGAAAGAAAAAGTGCTTCAAGTATTTGACATTTGTCATGTTTTAACGTTTCAGACGGAACGTTCATTAACACCAACATCATTTCTGTTGAAAGACAGAAAGACATTGAGGAGGAGTGAGCAGACCAAATATTACATGTATTTTCAATTTAAGGTGCTGTTCATTTTTGCCTTAAAGTAACTTACTTCAATATTATAAACATTTATATAGAATTGTATTATAAACATTTTGACTGCATTTTATACCCATGTTCGTGTGTGTATGAAAAGTGTTGTATGATTGCTCTTAAATTCATCTAACTATTATACTATTATATACAGCCTTTTGTGACACACTTAACATGAACAAATCAAGTGATCTCTGTTGCATGAGTCATATTTCTCTAGTCAAAGGTTTAGAAATCGACTCCACATTCAGTGACCAGTTCACTCAGTAATATAAGGAAGTTCTCCTGCATTTCTTTTGTATTGAGAGTTCAACATAATGTGTTTATACAATTGTTAGGGTGGTATTTGATGGGGCATGTTTGCAGTATTTATTCATTGATGCATAAAAGAACTTCTACACTAGGAGATATTAATGCAGGCAGAATACTATCTCCATAGATTATGTATTGAGCATACGCAATAGGTAGGTGTTTTTCCAACTTGTTTGACCTGATACAAATACAGCACCTTATTTTCATCAGTCTGCTCACTTTGAAATGTCTTAAATGATCATTTACAAGTTTTGAACAAACATTTAGCCATTGTTGTACAGGGAAATCATCCGTTTGTGTTCAGTTGACAGACATGTAAACTTTGAAGCAGGCTAATACTTTAGCACTTGTATTTGGCAGTGTTCCAGCGTTACTCATTCTTATGTCTGTCATGGCAACACAAAGACAATCAGAAGTATGTAGTGAAGTGTTGTAGATGTGTGTTACTGTGAGATTATGACATTGAATTATAACCCTGAGTGTTGGATGCATGGTGATACTGAATGTCAGTTCTTCTGGTTAAATTAACCTTGTTAAGTTTTGCCATGTTCCCATTCACGACTTGTTACTGTGATATGTTATTGAACGTAGCTCTTGCATGTTGTTTTTCCCATATTACCTCAAACATTTAAGTATTAAAAGAGAAAACAGTTTTTCATGTAGTCACATTGGAAACTAAAGCTAAAAAATTTGTAACAATACTCAGGTAAGTGCTGTTCAGATTTGTGTATTTGCGGCTCAGACAAACTTTTATCATTTCTGTGGATTTTAAACCATTTTTATTTAAAACAAATTATACCGTGTTTCTTTCAGTGTTAAAAAGTTTGTAACAATTTGACAACTTCACTATGTATCGTGTAAATACACCTTTTTGTATTTTTCATTTTTTGCCAAGTTGATGTAAAATAGGGATTAAATTACATGCCACAACGTGTATCAAGCCATACAGAGTAAATACAACTCAGTTGTACGTTTGTGTCAATAAAATTAACTTAAAGATTTTAGTAGCTTGTATTTTTCTTACCTTTGGATAGAAACTGAATTGTACGGGTAAATGTATCGTCTGACTCATTGCTGTTTTTATGATTGTTGGAGTATTTTCGCGAACAAATACAGAGATAATATTTGCAATATTCAAACTTCGGAACCGGGAACTAATGTTTTGACCGTAAGTTTCATCGGACGCGTTACAACGAAACACAAGGCGCTTTGTCCGCTTCCTTACAGCGCTTGACTGTGGCGTCTATATCAACGTGTATATTTCTGTCTAACGCTTCATTTTACAAGATGGTAAGAACAATCGTTTTCGTGCAAATTGAGCACTGTATGGTTCTCCCTGTTTTACCGTTTCGAGATGTGAGCGTGTTTATAGAATACAATGACTACATTAGACAGCAGTTTCACTTGGAGAAGGGAGTCGTTTGAATTTGAAGATAGTTTGTGGTATCTTTTGGTAGTTCGTAATGTTGTAATGTTGTTGTTTTTTAGTAATAAATGAGCTCATCTCTTTTGCCACAGGCTGTCACTCTACACACAGACATTGGTGATTTGAAAATTGAATTGTTCTGCGAGAAGACGCCGAAAAGCTGTGAAGTATTAACCCACACGTTTTGATTTCTACAAAACTCCTACGCGTAGCAATGTTGTTCAAAACTGTTGCTATTTAAATAGGCTGTGCAGTTTTGTTTACAGACTAACTGTGATTTAATTTTATCCAGAATTTTATTGCACTGTGTGCTAGTGGATTTTACAGTGGATGTATTTTCCATCGAAATATCAAAGGCTTTATGGTTCAGACCGGAGACCCAACAGGTAACTGATCATAAACATTCTTTCACTGTTTCTAGTCCAGCATCTTTTAAGTTAGTTTTGTTTCAGTCTTGTACACTTTTTGAAAGTAATTGGTTAATGTACATTTTTTATTAAAAAAAATTTAATCAATACTTTCCAGACTTATTTATATAATTAAAAACACATTTTATTTCTTCCAGGCACAGGCAAAGGAGGAACCAGTATTTGGGGACGAAAATTTGAAGATGAATTCAGTGAACATCTAAAAGTATGTGTGTGTGTGATTTTTACTAAGTGTTACTTAGTTGTTTATGACTCGAAGTGATGACTAGTATTTTTCACAGACTGAAATCTGAGTTATATTTTTGTGTTGGGTGCAGTGTGCAGTTGTTTGGGGGGGACAAAATCTGGGTTATTTCAACTTTGCTTTTTAACCCAGACAAACAGAATGGCTCCTAAAAACAAAGTGTTTCCACTTATTAATGAAATTATTAACACTGTTTTCAGTGACGTGTAACCTGTAACAAATCACAAAATGTGTTTTAGGGTTTCATGACCCTTTAAATAATGCCCTTAATGCTTGTGTTCTGCAGCACAATGTCCGGGGTGTGGTTGCCATGGCAAATAACGGACCAAACACAAATGCATCACAGTTCTTCTTTACGTATGCCAAACAGCCTCACCTAGACATGAAGTACACGGTTTTTGGAAAGTAAGTTATTTGTTAATCCGTAAATGCATATCTCAGGTCTTTAAAAACCAAGACAGCATCCACTATTCCTTTATCTTTTGAAGTTAGTTTTGTATCTGTTTAAAGACAAATAAGGTCAAAATGTTTTTTAATATTTTTGAAATTGTTAATAAAATATTAGAACAGTCTTTTACAAATAGGGATGTTTAGAGATCCAACTGTGATAGGTATACTGTGATAGGTATACTGTGATAGGTATACTGTGATAGGTATACTGTGATAGGTATACTGTGATAGGTATACTGTGATAGGTATACTGTGATAGGTATACTGTGATAGGTATATGTATGCTTGGTCTGGGTCTTAGTTTTAGTCTACTCTGAGTAAAAAAGTTTTTTCCTTTAAGTTTTGCTTTTATTTGACAGATATTTTCAAATAATTAACTAATAGTTATTCGTTTAATATTTTACTTTTGTTATTGATAATAATTGATGACCTAAAATGAACATAAACACGGACTCATCCTGTTTTACAGAATAATAGATGGACTAGAAACTCTGGATGAGCTGGAGAAAGTTCCTGTCAACGAAAAGACGTTTCGGCCTCTTAATGATGTCCATATTAAGGATGTGACCATTCATGCCAACCCATTCGCTGGTTGATGTCATTGTAAAGCTGTCAGGATGAATAATGCCTTGTTCTGTAAATATACGTGTCATTTTGCTAGATTCATGCTGTTTTATACATTTGTAACCAATCTCAGTCATGTTATTTTTCCAAACATATTTTACAAAATTTTGCTGAGGCAAGAAAATTAAGTGATTGCACGTTTGCAAATAAACATTGTGCCCGAATTATTTATCTGAAGTGGTTTCGGTGTCATTTATATTTCGGTGTCCGTTTCCTGTCCACGAACTAAAATTTGAAGATGAAACATGAGGACTTCAGTTTTGAAATGATGACCCGGAAATAAAGGTAAACACTAGTATTACCAATAATTTAACTACAATAATTTGAAATTTTAAAATATTAGTAACGTAAATATATACTCGTTTTCAACAGAACAATTAAAAAAATTAAATTGGTACTCTGTATTCTCAAATAAGGTAAATGGGCTTTTTTTAATGCAATGCATCCCTCTGGTCTGTCACAATGACGTAACCCGTCCACTAGCACGTGAAAAGATAAAAGTTAAACAACTGAGAAGTGAATCTGAATAACATCAGACTCGGCATGGCAGCTCCGGATGCTTTTAAAGTAGGTTGACACTCAACTGCGCATATGTACCGTTTTTAACCACACCATGAACAAATATCACCATTGCGCTGTTCGCTTTTGAATCGTAATACACGTAAATAAATTCGGCGTTCCAGGTTGGATCACTGAAGGACAAAGTCACGCTGATCACAGGAGCAAGTTCGGGAATAGGAGCTGCCACGGCGGTTCTGTTCGCCAAACTCGGTGCCCGGCTGGCACTGAACGGACGAGATGTCGAAAATCTCACTAAAGTTGCAAAACAATGCGAAGACTGTGGAGCAATTAAAGTAAGTCAAATAAAACACGTTTATAGCGTCAAATACAGTTGAGCACATTTTTACATATTCATATGTTGAATATTTCAAGCCACTGCTAGTGCCTGGAGATTTAACCGACGAGGATGTAGTAAAGAAGACCGTGGAAGAGACCATTGCTTGCTTTGGAAAGCTGGATGTCCTTGTCAACAGTGCAGGAGTACTTGCTATGGGCACCATAGAGACAACTGAGCTGGCCCAGTATGATAAGGTCATGACAGTTAATGTCAGGTAAAAAATACAGATGCATTCAGTTGCATGAGGGACTTGCAGTTTGTCAGTAGATAATCATTGAAAGATGTCTTTCAGATCTGTGTTTCATCTGACTCATCTCTGTGTGCCGCATCTGATCCAAACTAAAGGCTCCATAGTGAACGTGTCCAGTGTAAACGGGCAACGATCAGTGAGTGTTGATTATACAAAAGTGACCAATTATACAATGAACCATATAACCACAGCATCATTCATATTTCATTGGTGATGACGCTTGGTGACACACCTTCTCTTGTCTCTTATAGTTTCCTGGTGTACTTGCCTACTGTATGTCCAAATCAGCCATTGACCAGTTCACAAGCTGTGTTGCTCTTGGTGAGGTGAAATAATAAATACATTTATATATAATATACATACATATAATAAATGCCTTTAACTATTAATTAGGGCTGAAGAATCACTGCCTCATAAATAGGTCTAAAACCTTTATGAAATGTTTTTTTTATTTTAGAGTTGGCATCAAAGCAAGTTCGTGTCAACTCAGTTGCGTAAGTTTCTTTCTGCTACGTTTTAAATGATGTAAAATTCTTTAACTGTGACATAAAATGCCTGAAACTGTCTTTACAGTCCGGGAGTAATTATAACAGAGGTTCACAAACGTGCCGGACTGGATGAAGAGCAATACGCTCAGGTGCTGTGTAAAGACTGACTCTTAACTCACTCTAATGCTTGTTTGTAATGTTCAGAATAAGCAGCTTATGTGTCATCATCATTACAGTTCCTGGAGAGGTGTAAACTGACCCACGCTCTCGGCAGACCGGGTGAGGTGGAGGAAGTAGCTCAAGCTATTGCCTTCCTGGCATCTGATGCTGCAACCTTTATAACAGGTGTGAATCTTCCAGTGGACGGAGGACGACATGCCATGTGTCCACGCTAGTGTTCCTACGACCAAAGCTACAGTTGTCAATGCAAGGAAATAAACATAGTTTCAGGTTGGCTATAAATAAATTCAGGTTGGCTATAAATAAATCTCTGAATGAGGCATTTTTTTTAAATACTGCACAACTTACTATGATAATAAACATCCATATAAAGTATGCATATGTAGTATCTGATGTTATTTATTAAAGAGTCACAGCAGCGTTCACAAAGTTGCGTTTACACAGTATAACAGTATGAAAACATTCAATAGAGACCAAGTGTTAGCATATATGGCTGACTTGGTCAAATCTGAAGTATGGTCTGTTCAGATATACTGTAACAGTATATTTACGAAAGATAAAACCATAATAATGCCACAGCATCATTCAGATTTACTACATTTACTTTATCTCACCCTGATATGTGAAAATATGACAGTAAATCTGACTTTATACTGATGTATCAGCTGACTAGCACACATAGCTCAGTTTAATTGAGTATAATTATTCATTTACAGACTTGCCTGTGTTTGCAAGACACAATCTGTGTCTGTATCTTTTATATTCATATTTCCTAGACATGAAAGTTAATTTAAAGTCCCTGTAGCAAACTGCCTTCATTGGCATTGTCGAAAAGGCTCTTGCCGTGAATCTGATCATGTGTTTGTGCATAACTGGTTTATGTGTAACTACCATGTCACAGTAGTGACACCAGTGTGGTTTGTCCCCACTGTGCAGGTTTAGATGGTCCAGCAGTGAACACTTCTGAGTAAAAGTTTTCCCACATATCTTACACTGGAAGGGCTTGATGCCAGCATGCACACGCATGTGCCGATGCAGGTTTCCTTTCTGGGTGAATGTCTTTCCACACAAGAGGCACATCAAACAACTTGTGCATCTTCAAATGATTGCCATAGTTTATTTAGTTGACTGAACACACGAGCACATTTAGGGCACTGGTGGTACCAATGCATGCCTTTGTCAACATTCCGTGAGCATTCCCAAAGATTCCCCTTCCCTGATCTACTTGGATGTGGTGGGGATATGGAATATTCAGATGCAGGGTTCACAGCAGCCTCAGTAGGTTGGGTTTCCACTGTGGCGTTTATCAGGGAATGTTGGTGCTCTGATGAGGGCAGTGCTGGAGAATGAGTGAAGCGTTGGAAGTTATCAGGAATGTCGTGCATTCAGTCATCTTCACCTTAATGATGCTGATAGGACTGTCCTCTCCTTTACTCCAGTTTTGAGAATTTCTAAACACAGATTTTCACTCCATGATCACATCATCATCTTCAGCATCAAAGTCTTCCCCATCATTGTCCACCTCATCGTCACGATCATCAGATATTATCTCCACGAGAGGGGGACTATGCTGTGTGTTGACGTTTGATCTCTGCTGAGATATTGCATGTTCACCTTTGACCTCATGGTTTTATACATTTATTTATAGCTTCAGTGCACTGCTCTACAATATGACCCATCTGTAGGAAACTAGCAACTGTTAAATAATGTACTAATTCCAGCTCAGGGAACTCGAGTGTCCCATTGTAGCCATCCTCCGCATCCTGTTGTGAAGATATCTGTACTTCATTAGAGTCCTGAAGGAAAAACTGGTCTCTGAGGAATGGGGAGTCAGCAGCAAACACTACTTTGTGTCCAGACACTTCCAAGTCATTGATGCGACCAATCACATCGCAGAAGCGTCTATCTCTACAGAGAGCACTTATCAGAGTCCCTGAAGATGAGAAAGTTAAGCTACATTATCACCCCATTCTGAGCCATGTTATAAATATTATATTATAAATAAATGCAATGTGCAATTTAATAAAAATAACAGATTTAACTTTTGGTATACACACACAAAACACAAATGCATATTAAGTGTCTAAGGACAGCAGCAAACGGATCTCGGCTTACTAAGGGACTGTCATGGTTCTTCATAGCAAAATGGGAGACACTTAAAATATTTGTACTGTATGTCATTTCAGTGTCTGCAGTCAAGTTTGTTCATCATTTGTTCAGTCAAGTGTACAGCAAAATTATTTGCTCAGGCAAGTGGTTTGTGTGTGACGTTTTATACAGTTTTATACAGTCAAAAGTTTAGAAACCATACTCATATTTTATTAATATTTTTTCCATATTTTAGAATAATAGTAAACTCATAATAAAGTAACACTAATGTAACTTTGGGGATTATGTTGTGACTACAGGTAATTCTAAATAAACTAGGTTTTATTGTAGCATTTTTTCATGTAGTCACTGTTTGCTGAGAATTTACCCAAATGTTTTCTTGACATTTTATTTCTCAGTTTCTTGAAGTTTCACACTGAGAGAGATACTTTTTATTAAACGCTACTGAAGGAGTTCTTATTCTGGGCTCTGGTTGAACTGCCTTCATTATTTGATTCACATCATTCATTAAAAAAACAAAAGTACATTGTAATTTTCTAATGAAAAGAAAGTAATATGTTGGCACAACTATATATCTAAAAAAACATTTCAAAAATAAATATTACAAGAAACATTTAAGTCAAGTGCTTCTAAACGTTTGACTGGTTCTGTATGTGTATGACTGTAATTTCTGCTTGCGGCTATATTTATTATGATTAGTATGATTATTGTATTATTATGAGTATATTATTATTAAAAGCTAGAGCATCAGTAAGGCTGCTGGTTTTATCCACATATGCCCTTCAGTCTAAAACATTTCATGTTTGGAGGTGTTCACCACAAGGCAGCAGTGTTACCCAGAGGAATATGCATGTCTCAGCAGCATGATCCTGTATGGAACTGTTAGTACTGAGCCAACCTCCACTTAAAATGAGTTCAGACTTCAGAGATAGAATTCATATACAACAACATGACTGTGAACATCCCAATTGATTTCCTTACAGCAATGAATGAGCAGAAGAACAGAAGATAACTAGTAATTGCTGTTTAAAATAAACAAAATATACAATCCCATTTTTAAAATGCTATTAGAAAAGTAGTAGGGCAGCCGAAAGATGAGTTTAATGTGTATTAAATGTATAAATACAATAGCCTGATCTGTCGTGTATATAGCGTTACTGGAAATATCTGAGTAGAAGTGTCATGCAGGTAGTTACTCAGCCCAGAGGAGGTACTGAGAGGTGAGACCTTGTTTTAAAATGTAGCAGCTGTAATATTTGCCAAAGGCACTGAGCAACTGTTACACCATGTTGATGTCTATTGTAACTTTTATTGTCACTGATATTGCCCAAAGTGTAGGTAGTAGCTTGTAAGGGCATTTGTTACAATCATCATGGCAATAGTTAACAAACAAAAGTAAGGTAGACCTACTTTACAGGTTCAGAAAGTCATCTAATGTTTCAAAGTCTATCAGAGAAAACAGACCAAACACTTACACATTGTGACTCATCAGTCTTGTTGTCAACGTTGTATTAGATTAACATTATAGTTATATATGTTATCTATTTATAGTAGTATATTTATAGTATAACATTATACTTATAGTAGTAATAGTATTAGAACGATGATGTTTAGAACTTGTTTAGAACGATGATGTAGGCGGGCGTATCCTGGATGTTTCGTTCAGGAACTCTCACAAAAGCATGACATTTGAAACTACACAGTTTTGGTGTCAGGGCTGTTTCGCTCTCTGTTCTCAAGGTGAGTTAGTCTTAATTGCGTCCTTTGGCTGGATTTCTCACACGGTTCTGATACCAAACAGGTTTAAATCCCCATCCACAGCTAACATATCATTTTTCTACCTCTGTCTTTAGAACCAGAACTTCATTCAGGATATCAGATAGTATCATATGAGTCCTGTTTTGCTGTCTGACTTTGTGCTATTCTTAAATGACCCGCTCTATTGCAACTCGTCTTATAGAATCAGACCTAGAGAAGTTAAGAAGAAACAGCGTCAGTGCTTTACAGTGACGACAGATGTAAAATAATAAAGATATTCAGATGTTTAGGAGAAAGTGTGAAGAAGATCTATATGTACACTTGTGTATGTACACTGGTTAAGATCATTAAAACCTTATTGTTGGGGGGTTTTTGGGACTGATGATTGTAAAAAATCAGTACAAATGACACATCACTGCTTTTTAATCATTTGCATATTTATTCTTCTCTTGGCAAAATGAACAGCTCACTGTTAGTCTTGTGATGTCTCATGTACATATATGACATTTGATCAGTGTCACCTGTGAGTCAAACTCACTTTTTCCGTTCCTCTATCTGCTCCACCTCACTGGATTCATCCACCACCTTTCCATTGATCATAGTCTGTGTGACCACCTTCACAATCTTCCTGGTTCTCACTTCAGGATCTTCTTCAGAAAAAAACACAATATATCAACATGAGCGTATGTGAGAATTCAGTTTTAAACATTATAATATCGGTTAAATGATCCTAAAAATTCATTTTTAACCTTTTGCTTTAAAACCTTGTGTGACAACTGGCCCTGATCTCTCCTGTCACTATAAATATTTATAATATGTGACTTTGCTTGTAAAACCCAGTTAAAGTGTTTTTTGTGACTTTTTTCTACAATAAATCACAATACATAATGTAAAGAACATTCTGTGAAAATATGACCCTCATATCTTTAATATTGATTAAGGTCATGTCAAAGATTGAAATCATAAAATGAAATGAATGATTGAAATTGAACTTTGATGCTCTAATCTCATAATTAGATTATAAGACAGACAAGATCACATATGATGATGGCCCAGAACTGACTTACTTTTAGCAGTAGGTATCTCTTTGATCCTGAAAAACAGAAATGAAAGGAAAGTCACTTCAGCATTGCCTGTGATTGATGCTTAAAGAACAGCATCTCCCAGCTACAGAAATCAAGGCGCTTCTTACACTTCCTCTCCATCCAGCAGTCGTCTGTAGGTGGCAATTTCCAGCTCCAGATTCTGTTTGATTCGAAGTAACTGCTCGTAATCGGTTTTGATTCTCTGCATATCCAGGCGCAGCTGTGAGAGCTCATCCTCCAGCTGCGTGAGTGAGCCCTGCAGTCGCTCCATCTCAAGGGTGTACTTCTGATTCGTCTCTCCAAGGTTCCCCTCCAGGACACCAACCTGAGGTAAGTTGTAATGTACATCATTATTTTCTCATAAAGTCAGTAATGAAAAAATAAAGTAAAAATGTGATTGGCTTTAGACTTTTTTGTCCTAACCTGTTACCCAGCTAACAAGGAACGTTGTTTAAAAGTTATCTCAAAACATGTTTGTGTGTGTTTTCTTATGTGGTTTCATACTGTCATACTGTCAATAATAAAAAAATATTAAATTTGTAATTTTTCTCAGCAAATGTTGATATGTATTATTATTTGTTATTATTAATGATATAATTATTTCTATTACATTTTTAATTGACAGTCATAATGTAAGAAAAGTGTGTGGAAGACATTAGCTGAAGTGTAGCAGGACAGAGATGTAGACAGGATTGATTGATTCTGGCATTAGCAGCAGGATAAACACTCAATCATGTGACCTGTTTTCGCAGGCTGTCCAGCTCCACCTCGAGCGCCTGCATGAAGCGTCGTCTCTCATTCAGCTCACTCTGAGCACAGCGCAGAGCTTCATTGCTCTCCTTCACCTCCGACTGCACGGCCTCCAGCTGTCTCATGTACACACATCAGCCGCGTTTATTGTAGTGCAGAATGCATATTCATTCAAACACTCTTGTGTTTACAGTAAAATAAAAAATCTAAGAATAGATCGGATCACGTGTGCTGTGGATTGTGTACTGACCTTCTTCAGGTACCACATCTCAGCATCCTCTTTGTTCTTCCGTGCAATGCCCTCATACTGGGCCCTCAGTTCTGCCATGATGGCCCCCAGGTCCGGCCCCTGGGCTGCGTCCACCTCCACATTCACTTGCTCATTGGATAGACGGCTCTTTAGTGAGCTCATCTCCTTCATATAGACAGAGGGGATGGAATCAGTCATGTGATACTGTGGCCTCAAAACGTTTTTGGATACTTGATTTTTGTTGGCTCTCCACAAAACTTTGCTTTGTAGATGCTCATTGTAAAGATATTAACCTGTTTAGTGTTAAATGCTACATTTCAGTAGAACCACACCTGTCTGTCCAGACAATTTAGGTCCATGTTTATGGACATGGGTGTGTGTGTGTGTGTGTTTTTACACACTGGTTATGCCATATATCTGTCTAAAGAAACTGTTTGAAAGAGACTTGTCTGTTTGCAGCCCACAGGGACTGTGTGTCAGAATGACAAGCGTGGGTACTGCGGCCCCTAACTGCACAATTAATACAAAAACATTTTTAAAAATCATGCTGTATTAATTACTTTGAAAAGTTCCACAAGGAAATCATTGGCTGTGTATTTAACCAAGATCGGCTCTGTTAAAAATGATTTTTACCTCATCATGATTCTTCTTCAGGAAATACAGTTCCTCTTTCAGACTGTCCAGGTCTCCTCGAAGGGTTGAGATGATCTGATCGTGGTCAGATTTAGCCCGCCTCAGAGCGTGACAGTCTCTCTCAACAGACTGGCAGAGAGTAGCCTCAGCCTCCCATCTGTTTATAAAGATAAAAATATATATACCAGCATGCCAATTACAAGTACATGTCAATACTTACAAGTACACAGCATGATCTTAGGGAATATGAGGAACAGAAGAACACAACTCACTTGACCCTGAAGTCTTCTGCTGCGAGCTTGGCGTTATCAATCTCCAGCATGATACGAGCGTTCTCCAGAGTCTTCTTTCTCACCTAGAGAACCCAGGTGTGATGTCATTGCTCTCACATAATGACATACGACAGTCTTGCTATTTCTCATCTAAATGACAGCTACAGTACAGAAATATGCTTTAGTTTCAGAAGATCAGCAGACATTGAATGTTATCACAAACCTCTTGTCCGATCGCATGTGCTTGAGCCATCATTCCCTCAATGTCATGACCCTTGGGTGATCGCTCGATCATTATCTGTTTTATCTTCAGCTCCAGGTCAGCGTTGGACTTCTCCAGAGTGCGCACCTTCTGCAGGTAGCTGGACAGACGATCGTTTAGACCTTGCATGGTCTCTTTCTCGCTAACACCCAGTCCATTCAGTGAGAGACTGCTGAGGATGTTTAGACCATTTCCTAGAGAGGTAGATCGAGAGAGGGACAGAGTGCTGGCTGAGGAGAGGGACACTGGCACTTTAGAGCGTCCCCGGACTCCACTGTCACGCACAGACATGCTGGAGAAAGACGGCTGCCGTCCCAGAGAGTAACTGTGTGTAGAGAAGCTGGAGGTCATGGTGCCCACAAAACCAAAGAGGAACTTTCTGTATGTGAGCAGATGAAGAAGAAATACTGATGTTGGTTGTTCAGCAAAGTGCAAAAAGTTTAAACCAGAACCAGATTAAATCCAGATTTTTGGGTTGTTTTTAGTTACTGCTTTTTATATTATTGTGCCATACAAAGATATATTTAATTGTTTACGTCTTCGCTTAACATGACTACAACAATATTGCATTTTTATGACAAAGTCAACCGTATGCATTTAAAAAAATTCATTTGTTTGCAAGAAGAATAGAAATATTGTGGATCTGAAATAAGATGTGAGTACTTACACAGGTTTACTGAGTCTGTTTACTGTTGAGATGAGAGACTGGAATCTTCTATGTGAGGTTGTCCAGCTGTGGCAGGTGAATATGTGAGTGCGATCTGCTCCTAAAAAGCTATTGGCTGTGGAAATCTATGACTAGCCAATCACGTGGCTCCGCAGGTGGAAGGGTATTTCCTGACTGAAACTGACAGAACACAATGCAGTGTCCCCAAGGCACCGTCCACAGACTACACTGAGACCTTTCTTTTGAACCTGGATAAGCAGGATAAAAGTTGACATAAAAGTAGAAAATGTATAAAAACAGTTAGTTCATCATGATGCTATTTATTTTATTTCCTGAAGCATGTACTTATGTAATTTGACATAGATATTTAACCAGATTGATAATTATGGTTTACAGTGGAAGTGACTTCATGTCCACCATGGGACAGGATGTACTGTTATAATCATTAGCCCATTTTTTCTGAATCTTGTGTAACCTGATTTGCTTTAGGGAGGGAAAAAAGCCATTTCTGTATACTGACACCATTCAGTGAGGGCACAATGACCTGTAAGATGAGAGCTGGCCTTCACATGCAGATGGTTCTCCAAAGCGTTACCAGTCAGAGAGAAACTCTGTATGGGGAGAGCAGCTCTAACAATGAGGAGAGAGAAAAGAGAGGGAGCAGAAAGGCAACACCCCTGAGAAATTGTGTTATTTACAAGTGTTTGACCTAATCACCTGGTTAGTTTACACATTGGTTGATTCTCACATTTTGTGTGATTCCTAAAATATGTATTTTTATGGATGGTATTGTTATTATTTGAATTAGTTACCAGTTATTGTAGAGATGATAAACCTTCTATGGTACTTCTATAAACTAACATGTTGTGTTGCCATGGTAAAACAACAGAATTTGTAAGTACCTTGTACTATTATGTACAGTTGTAGACATAGAATCAGCGCCATCATGTGGACACGGCACATTGAGATGACGACTGAACGCTCGTGTACATAAAAACGCAGCCTGATTCTGCCAAGTGAGAGATGTTGCTGGTTCCTGTAAACTGTAAATATAGCCCTCAAATCTGATTGGTTGATTGAAATGCTGTCCCAGGATCAACAATAATGATGACTCAGGAATATCTTTCACTTGGCAAAATCAGGGATTCTCACATAAAACAGTCACTTTGTAATCCAAATAATTACATTATACATTTTAATTATCATAACAAAACGTTAAAACATTTTCCAGAACTACTTATTCTTAGAATCTGTACCCATCTGTATACTGAGGCAAAAACTGTTGCTGTCAGCTGAGAATACACTCTGCTTTGGCTCCAGACGTCATGGGGTGTAACGATATTTTGTTCTTGTTTTGTTTGGTGATACAGTGAGATACAGTAAGCAGAAATATGATGCAAGCTGCTCTGACAGTTATTTTTAGCTAAAGAATAATGAAGAGATGAAGGGCTATGCAACCAGAAGTGATGGATCATAGCAGTTAGTGTGAGTGAATGAATGAATGAATGAATAAACAGAATGCAACAGAATTCTGTGTGAAATCAAGCAGAATGGAATACAGAGTAAAGGTGATGAAATCACAATGCAGTTTTCCCATTCATAAATTCAAGGTCCCATTCATAAACTACATTAAAAACAGTTTAAATAAAAGTAACAAATAGTTGTCATGTCATCAAGCTGCTATAACTTTATTGCTTGAAACCTTTACTAAAGACATTTAAGCCAATAAGACATTCTTACTTTAAAAGATTGCTTTAAATTTTTAACAAGATCTTTATTTTCATACTTGTGAAGCAGGATATGATTACATTTCAAGAGAACGGATCAGACTGTGACCTTCAGCTGAGATCTTTGCTAACAATCCTGACTGGAGAGTTGGGAATTGATTTCTGGGTCTGTATAGAGTAAGACGAGCAGTATACGTGCATAAGATAAATTACCCATAAATCACTGAAGGGGACAAACCGTTTAAGTTCCATTTTTTGCTATTGTGACATTGTAAAGCTGCATTGTTATAGCAAACTTAAGTGAGCTTAAATCAATAGAGCACTTTGAGAGTATTTCAGAAGATGATGCCATGAATGGACAGAGCAGTGGATCAATACATCAAGCAGTTTTCAGTGGCTGCTGGTCACTTTTAACTGCTCATTGGATGAATAGTGTGATTTGATTGAACATTTGATCAATTGTGGTTGCCAATAAACACACACAGTCAAAATTGGAGACCTTTAACCTCCGCCACAATTATTACATACCAATGAACATGAATCGAGAACAGTGACAACTAGATTATTTTGGGTCATTAGAGGAACTGTGGCAGATAATTGACATTTATTGTATGAGAATACACTCTAACTATATGACTATTGCCAAAGGCTAACCCCAAACAAGTGTGAGAACTGAAGAATATTTCACTTTTCTTGCCCCTTTTTATCTTCTGGTGTTACCTTCTTATTTGTCTTGAGGTGAAACAGAGACAAACAAGACAACTTAAAATGTTGTAACAGATTTATTGTTTATTTATTGTTTAATTGTGCTTAATGATTGTTTTTGAAGTGAGATAACATCTAATTCTCTCTTATGAACATTTAAACATTTGTTAACAAACACTCACCAAACCTAATAAAACAAATTACAGACAAAAAAATAAATAAAGGGATAAATATATGAATTGTTTTATACCAGTTTTTTAAATGTGACAACAGAATTATGTGTATGGCACACAAACAGACAAATAAAATACCTGCCACTTTAATTACTTTACATCAAAACAACAGCATGAAAGCACAGATGTACTGTATATGTGACAGAACACAGTAAAGATGAGGAACGTGGACATATTCTCAGTCTCAGTAAATCTCAGCTCCACCCGAGGGCAAGAAGAACAAGTTATCTGACAGCAGGGGTGTTCCAGAGGTCTGGTATCTGCTCTGTGGAGGAATGCTGTTATGAACCGGGTTCCTCTTCTGTCTGGCTCTACAGTTTTGAAACCAAACCTATAAGAGTTTAATATTAGAGGTTCAAATGACATTCCTTAATTATAAAACAGGACTTTTATTATGAAAAGGACTGTGGAGTAACATGTAATGATTTCCTCTGAAACTATAACAGTCACCTGTATGACTCTTCTGCTCAGTCCAGTCAGGTCCGCCAGCCTCTGCAGAGTCTGTGCATCAGGGTTCTTGTCTCGGATAAACTGAGTTTGCATAATCTACGTAATTATAACACCTGTATTAGCCTTTTTCTAATGCATGTGTTGATGATGTATTATTATTATAATTAATATTATTATTATTGCAGACACGGTCCTGGTCTCAACTCATTGAAATCGGTTCGAGAATGTATCTTACATCACCTATAAAGAAAACACCATTAAACATAAGCATTCCATAAATGAACATGACCATTGTTAAGCATGTACCTGGAGCTGCTCTGAAGTGAATGAGGTACGAGGTCTTTTTGATGTCTTTCGGATGCTCTCCATGAGAAAGTCTCCATCTAAATTTACTCCATCTCCTGCTATGATGCAAACAGTGTTGTTGTCTGTAAAATATTGTTTTAATGTTCCATCTATAAAATAAGGAAAAGCTTGTTGTGACCCAAACATAACTCAAGCATACAGCTAGCACTTATAATGCATAAGTGCTATCTTGACCTTTTGTTTTGCTTCTATTTGTTTTTTAAATGTGCAAAATACCAACAAAATTACTGAATAAATCTAGAAGTAACCCAACTATTAACTTGTAATTAAAGGCTAATAATAATTGTTAATAATATTTGCAACCTTAAAAGAAGAAAGAAGTGCATTACCAGAGTCTGACACACGCTGTGTGTTTACCAGCATGATGTCGTAGTGAATGCGACAGAGCACTTGGTTCTCCAGCAAGCCAAACTCTTCCCCTGTAGACAGCTGTCTTTTACAAGACACACACGCAAAACAGGCGAGATGGTATATGTCGTTTCCTGCCCTCCGAACCCAGTCGGTCGCACTGACTGAATGTTTACAGCGAGCGCATTTTACGCCAAAAGTGCTGAAAAATACAGGCTTATTTATTACTGCTGCTACATAGATTACAGTAAACTGATGTGTATATATAAACAAACACCCTTTACAGATCATCTGTAAAGATTATATCTAAGAAAACAGAAGTTTGTTGTAAAAATGAAATGTTAACCATAAAATGATCAAATTACATGTTGATTCCCATATTAAACTAAATAAGGCTGTTGACAGCTCAGTAACGGATATATGAAAGTTCTCTGAAGTGAAAGATTTGACCTTTTATAATCCGATTTACAGAAGATCTCCTTATTTCTGACGAAGCAGCTGTCGTGCTGACCCAAAGACATGGTGCAAACCGAGCAATACAAACATTTCAAATGCCACGTTAAGCCATTCACCTGCCAGAACATGAAATATTGCCTCAACATTAGTTTATTGTTTATGTTTTTATCTCTATTATCACAATATCAAATGCCCGTCTGAGATGTGATTATTATAATCACTATTATCTAATAGTGATTCGTCTTCATCTTCTATACACACCTTCAGGAGATGACGGTCCAGAATGTGCCGAGCGCAGTGCGCGCACGTGAATAACGGAAATGAAAGCGATGATCTCCGTGATGTAACAGGCCCGTGTTTCCTCAGACTGCGACAGTATCCCTTCAAAGATGACTGTGGAGATGTAGAAACAACAGAAGTTTTATGAAACAAAGGTTCAGGTGATTTGTATTTGTTTATTTGACTATAGGCAGATTAAGGAAATTAAAGTACAAACATCATTTTTGTCTCTACATGTAGCAATTATTTTGTCTAAATTAAAATAAAAAACACTGTACAACATTACATACAGCATAAGTGCAACATATCGCTAATTAATTAGTTCCAATCACTTCTATTACCATTTCTTTGCGCACTGGCGCGCGTCCGTCCGAGGAAATATGGAGCGATGAGGCGAGATGAGGGTGTTTACGACCTGTGTCGCCAAACGCTGCCATTTCAGACAGCTGCTGGCCAGAGTCATTGCTACACTTATATCACATCAGGTTCAATTATAACGCGATCGATTAGCTCATAAACTTCTACGCCGTTCACAATGATTACCATGTGCCATACAATAAGAGACAAGTCCGTATAATTAGGTGGACTTGAAACGCTCGTGATTGGAGCGCCGGTGTAAACTTACTGTCAGTCTACGGCCATCATTTAATGACATACAGGAAATCCAATACAGAGTTTTCAGAGTAACTCTTGTGGCGTTGCCCGCAATACGAGTTTCTGTTGCACTCATTCACTGCAAAACTGCTTAAAATTACGAGCATAAAATGATTATGATTATGATTTTATATTAGTTTATTACTATTTATATTCGTTTATTACATCACATCATTACACATAATTGTATTTGGATTGAAAAAATTAAAATAATTTTTCTGAAAATAAAACAAAAGCATTTTTAATTTATTTAATAGTGTATGTACAGCTCCAGGTTTGCCAGCAGTGTGATGGGACATGATTTATCTGTTCTGACAAACAGAATTTCACTCAGTAAAATATTCAGAATGGTGAAGTGAAACATTTCTTGTGTCTGTTCCTTCTCTAGTCATCTAAACCTCTTCATTACCAAACGACAATGATGAAATTTGTAAAGAAACATACAAACACTGGCAGACTGTGTACACCCATTTGTCCCCAAATATTTTCATTCTGCATGTTTAAGATTTATACTTATAATATTAATTATGAATTAAGTGAACTCTCAGAATGGCCGCCCATATTTTTATATTTGCTTTATAGATTATTAAGTGCTATACTTTGGAAATTGTAAAACACCATTTGACTGTGCACTTAACGGTTCACTGTAAGTTCCTTTGTGTAAAGGTGTTTTGTAAATGACAAACGATCAATTATACACCTACACTATTAAGGGTACAAATGAAAGCTCTGTGGTGCAGCTGAATGCTGGTCAGGGACATGTTTACGTGTAGTTTCCTGTTGATTGGTAAGAAGCTGGCAAACTGGTCTTTGTATTGAAGCAACATATTAGTAAAGTTTTAAAACATAAGTGTTTTTATACATTGTTTGAAAGTTCCTTCTGTTAATGGCTGTATTTGTTATATTCTGCCTTTATCTTGAAGCAGGAACAGCTGGAATCTCAAAACATTTGCTCAGCAACTCTTGGACTTTGATGCAGACTGACCACCAGTTAAAAAGGTGAAAGAACAAACCAGGGTGCATGCAGCTGCTTCATACCATCAGGAATAGTGAGTGGGCCTCAGACACTGACTGATAAAGGGGCATTAATTAAAAAGAATAAACAGGTATCCAAGAAAAACAGACAAATGGCAAAATGAAGTCCAGGCCAGGTTCAAAAATCAAAACAGATATTCAGATAAAACAATCCACATAAGCATCAAGTATAGAGAGGCTGGCAAACTAATCCAAGGCCACAGAGAACAATTACAAAACAATGCACTCCACCCAACAGGAAATCAGCCATTCTTGATTTTCATTCTTGTGTGTCACTTAATAGCTTGATATTAAAATAAGATATTAAGATATTAATATTAACTTGATATCTTAAATTATGTTGCCATGGTAATGTGTCAAACTTAAAAATTACTTTCAGGTGTATTTAAGGTGCTTAACATGCTTAGAATGACATGAAATTTGACACAGACATCACACTGGTCAGCCGTTAGGTGTGGGCAAAAGCGTAGACATGGCTGTGCTGGAGGGGGCTCTGTGGTGCCTCCTTTTGACTTAAGTGATGGTTAGTTTTACCTACAGTCACCAAACTTACATGTATTGTTCTTATCAAGCTGGACAACTTTTTAAAATGACATTTATTAGCTGCACCCAACAGGAAGTCGGCCATTTTGGATTGAATGTGGATTTTTTTTTATTTCCGGCTCTGAATTTTAAATACTTCTCCTAGAGGATTTATGGGATTGTCCCCAAATTTTGGAAATATTATGCCAAAACATTAAAGAAGCTAAATTGCAAAGGGACTTTTGATTTCTCGAACGAAACAGTGAACAGTGAATGAACAGTAATTTCGTTCAAACTTGAGCTGTATGTTTGGTCCTGGAGACTGATGACATAGATGTGGCTATTGTGAGTCACACATTTACCCAAACTCTCTTAAATCTATGTCAGAGAAAAGGAGAAACATTAAAGACGCTAAATTGTAAATGGATTGTTGATGTCACCGACGGTGTTGCCATGGCGAGGCAATAAATTTATGTAATAAACAGGCAAAATAACAAACAGAAAGTGTCTCATATATTCAGCGTGCATTAAGTGATTTACATCAAACTTGGAAAATATGTTTGGTGTTGTGAGTCAGACCACCGCCAACTGGAATGACTTAGTTTTCAATGAGTCCTTCAATTATTTTCGGAATTACATCCTTGTTTTTTAATAAGCACCAGGTGGCGATGCATGGCGCCGTAGTGCTCCGGCCCCTCAGCGCTGTATGGAACTCTATTAATAATTTCTTATCTTCTTTTTATCAGCTAATTTTAAATCACACTAAGGCTATCAAAGTCTTAAAAATGTTTAAAGGAAACTTAAAAATGATTTCAGCTACAGTATAGGATAAAAATGTAAATGCAACAATATTTGTATATTTTAAATAAAAACAAAAACAATTCAGCTATATTAGTAAGACGGTTTGAGTTTTTTTTTTCATTTTCACATTGTTTAACTAGCAGGAGAGGTATGTTTAGCTGGCAATTAGCAGTATTTATACTGTCAGTATGTTTGTTAGTCTGGTGTTGGTCTGTCTGAGAACTGTCGCGTTATTTCCGCTCAACAGCGAGTCAAGCGCTTTTCCTCTGCGGGTCTGTTGCACAAGCCGCTGTCCGCAGATCGGTCATGTTATACACACAATACAGTATGACATTATTTGTTTGTGGTTTCGTCTTTCCATAACTGTGCTTTTGAAGACTTTGCGCTGTTGATCGCGTGAATCATATTGTTTTTTACATTTACATTTGTTATACTTTGTGTTCCATGTGAAACTGCAATGATAGGTAAGAATAAACATCGCATATCACAACGCTGCCGTTTTAAATAACGTGTAATATAATGTTATATATAGTAACTTCTCTCTTTGTAGTGTTTAGCTTCTTCCTCAAATGGACGTTCACCCTGATGCTGACTACCCCGCTGTGTCTTAGTCCAGCTTCATCAAACACTGGTAAAAATCTCCATTAATCCTGCTGTTACAAATGCATGAATGTTCAAAAAGTGGTCAGGCAAACGCCACAAACTCGTCAAAACCGTGATATACCTTTAGTTTTACAATTTACTTTTATAATTTAATTAACTTTGCAGGACTATATTTAGAAATGTCAGTATGTGCTCAGTTTTCAGAGAATTAAATTTGTTCTGTTTTATTAGCACATGTGTACAAGAGTTTACCTACCACAAGACAGTTTGAAACAGCTTTACTCAGCAAAGGCTTCCAATATATTTACTAAATGTGAATATTGCCTGTAATGCTGTGCAGGATTTGAACACGTGTTTGCAGTTTGAGATGATTTAGTTTTAGTGCGGTGATATCTAACATGTCCTTTTCTTTGTGATCTCAGAGATGTTTGGAAGCTTCAATGAACAAAATCTGCTGTTGGTTAGGGAGTTTGTGTATGCTATCCTATCGCCACTGGCTTTTGTTTACATCTTTTGGTTTACTGAATCTATAAGCTACATGGTGTTTGCTGTTCTTTAATTGATTAAGAAATATACACTGTGGGGGCTTTTGTCCTAAATGATGTCAGACAGTGTGTGTCTCTGCTCCTGCTCTGCATGTGTATTATGCTAAGAAGTCTATTATAGAAAATGATGGGAAGTGTTAAAACAGTGTCTGTTATCGGCTACACAATTTATTCACAAAAAACACATTTCATCACAATTTGAAATCCGGAAATCAACAATCAACAGAGTTAATTGTAACAGCAAAAGTGTTGCTGCTCACAACACAGTGTTACAATATAAACTCTGAGAACGTATTAACAGAAATGCTAATAACAACAGTTACAGAGATGTCAGTGGCAGAGCTGAAATCTACACTGTTCTGGTGTTGACCTGCCATTTCAGAAAAATGTCAATCTTACTCTGCTCATTACGGTTCACAATGATGTAAAATAAAGTGACATTGGTTGTAAAAGTACAGGGCTGCTCTTGTGCAACAACACTGAAACATTTAAGCGCACAATGTTTTTAAAAGCACAGTTTAATGACCCATAAAACACTATATGCGGGTGACAGATAATCTTATATCTTAGATGGAGAGAATAAAGTAATGGTCATAAGCTGCCATCACACCAATGAGATTCTCAGCTTGCTTTTGGTCCAATGGTGTTTAAACCCATTTTTATGTAGCATTTAAAAAGGAGCATGTAAAAAAAGCATATTTGAAGGAAGGTCATCTCCTAAATGTAATCTTGAAAGCTTGACATGCACATGTACCCACACGGGTGCAGATTTGTTTGACATTTTTTATTTGTATGTCGCTCTGAATTAAAGTATCTGCTAAACTATTACATGTAAATATTGAGTGTAACTCAGTGTATAAATCTGTAGCGCGATGCTACACAATGCATCAATACGATGTTGAGCTTTGATTCTCAAAGAAATAAACAATATAGATCCAAATTAAATTGGTATGAAATACGTGTGAAATGCTGCAGAGCGGTGAAAGTCATTTGGAAAAGGTTTTCAGCTATAACTGTATTACTGTTTGTTTTCTCTAGTGAATCCTTGTTGTTATTATCCTTGTCAAAACCGGGGGGTTTGTGTTCGATATGGTCTGGACGGGCATGAATGTGACTGCACCAGAACGGGCTACTATGGAGAAAACTGCACTATACGTATGTATCTTTAGTATTTTATATCATTTCTGTATTTTGCAATTGTTTGGTAGGTATGGTAGGTGTCACATGACTCTACAGTACATAAATCCCCCTGAAAACTGTCTGAATTATTTAGGATTGAAAATTCTGCTCTTCTGCCTTAAGATCACTCTAATGATGTGCTTTATAAATTAATTTTTGAAAGCAAATTCCACTAAAGACAGAGTTCAACATTTGTGCCAGCCGGTTCCTGCCAGAAACAATGTTTCCACAAACCCATCTGTCACTTACCCACTCTCTCGCTCTCACGCTCTTTCCTCTCTCTCTTTACTATTTGGCACCAAGCGCAATAAAACGTCAGAACATGGAAACTGTTTCAGGGCAGCTTGGCAATTACTTTATATATTGTATCCAATGCAAAATGAAAAGTAGTCGTTTAAAATACAGAATGACTACTTTCACTCGTACATGAATGACATTGGGTCTGTTCTTCAGCTGAGTTCTGGTCAAGAGTCTGTCATCTTCTGAAGCCCAGCCCAAGCACTGTTCACTACATCCTCACACACTTCCAGTGGTTGTGGGACATCATCAACAGAACGCCGCTGAGGGACTGGCTCATGCATAAAGTGCTGACAGGTGAGTTCTGATACTGTATAATAACTTGTATGTGATGTTGCTGAGATGTTCATGTAGGTTCAATACAGTCTGGTCATGAAAAGTACCCAGATTCCCAGAGAATGTACTGCACATATTAATACCTTTAGGTCATTACTCTCAATTCCGGCTTCCTTTTAGGAGAAGAAGAGGGAAAGTTTACTCGCATCAGAGATAAATCGGCAAATATTGAAGTTATTTGTGTGAGCATCTGCTTTCAGACAAGTGGGTGG
>JAZGTJ010003905.1:0-33059 GCA_036877575.1 Botia almorhae
ATGGCATCGCTGTGAAGATTTTCCCTTTATTGTGGGTAGTGCTAATATTATTGCATAATACAGCCTTAGCATATAGTAGATGTACTCTCATCTATAGTAGATGAATGTGGTTTTTAGGTGGACTGTATTTTAGCTGCCCATGATAAAAATAAACTAGTTATTTAAAGGTGATTTAGTAAAGTAATAAATAGTAAAATAGTCCTATCAAAATAAATAAATGCTTACATGGCAAATGTACCCATGACAACCCATCCTGCAGGAAAATGTGCCTGCAGGTAAAATCATTTTGAGATTTAACTGACAACCAACGCCATACCTTTCCACTGAAACAAGTCACAGCTTATTCATACCCCACAGTATCTTTTTCACCTCGCCCTCCCTCCTCAGAGCAGATCCTATTTAAACAGAGAGCATTAGAATCTCTTCCTGCCTGCACACTCTGGTCTGTTCAGATCCTTCATCAGAGATCCAAAGCTGTTCACCATGTCTGTGTCTTTATCACTGTCCTCTTCCAGGCTGTCTGGGGGATATGGAGGTCTCGGCCTGGCTCGAGGTGGTGGAGGTGGTGGAGCGAGATTGGGTCTGGGTCTGGGGGGTGGAGCTGGATTAGGTGGAGGGCTTGGCCTGGGTGGAGGATTGGGCTTTGGTGGCGGTCTTGGTCTTGGCCTGGGCCTTGGTGGAGGTGCAGGAGCCGGTGCGGGGCTGGCACTGGGTGGTGGAGGAGCACTGGTCGCCAGTCCAGCATTCGCGATGGGTCGCGCCATTGCTGCAGGAGGAATCGGGGCCAGCTCTGCTTTCGCTGCCGGTCCAGCATCAGGTGCTGCTGTGGCCCCAATTCTTTCCAGAGCGGCTGAGAAACACACTCTGTCCAGCCTCAATGACCGTTTCTCTGCATACATGGGCAAAGTGCGGGCTCTGCAGCAGGAGAATGCAGCTCTGGAGGCCAAGCTCTCTCAGTTGACTGGTGGGGCAGATGTGTCCCAAGAGTCATCTGTGACTACCACCATGGAGTACGAGGCCCAGCTGAGCGAATATCGCAGCACGCTGGAAACACTCACCATTGACACTGTCAAGCTGGAGATTGAGTTGGACAATGTCCGTGGTGCCGCCCATGAACTGAAGGCTAAGTGAGTTATTCCTGTTTTATGAGACTGGATCATGTGTTTCCCTGTTTATGACAATAAATGCAAGGCTTATGAGAGTATATTACTGCATTTAATTGCATAACAATGCTGTTGTTTAATTACTTTAAAACACTTGTATATAATAATAGTTAATAAATAAATTTTTTCTATCATTTTTAATAAGGCTTGACTTTGAACAAGGAGTGAAGTTTCAGCTGGAGGCGGACATCGCAGCCATGAAAAAGGTAAACAGAATGTCATCATTACATCATACAATGCATTCTACAGTATATTGAAACTATCATTTTAAATGTACAGTAAACAACACAGCGTTGATAACAGATTCATCTGTTCTCTTTAAGGACATCGAAACGGCCTCTGACCTAAGAATCGATTTGGATGCCAAATACACCAGCCTTAAAAATGAACTGGACTTTGTTTCCAAAACACAGGAGGAGGTACAAATAAGACACTGGCATCAGATAAAATCTAAAATCTATACTCAGAAGTGGTACATTTTATTTTACATATTTTCCCCACTTTGTTGTTTTTCATCCTTGCAGGAACTGTTTTCATTGCAATCCAAACTGGGCACGACAACAATGGACACCTCAGTTTCAATGATTGAAGTAGACACCGGAAAGTCGTTCGACATCTCTAAGGCGCTCAATAAAATGCGAGAGGAGTATGAGAAATCTGTGCATCAACACAGAGAAGAGGCTGAAGCATACTACAAACTCAAGGTCTGCACGCAATGAGTCTAATATTTGTAAATGCTTGTTTTTAGTCATCAATAAACGGGGTTCCACGTGTTAAATCTTGTTCTGCTTTTCACTCTAGATGGACGAGATGCAAACGGCCAATGTCAAAAACACAGAGGCTGTGTCGTCGGCCAAAGTTGAGATTACAGCAGCCAGGAAGGAACTGCAAACGCTGAATCTGGAGCTGCAGGGGCTTGTCGCTGCAGTAAGTGAGATAAGGTCTGATACATACAAAGATGTTAGTTAAATCTAGAATGTGATAAGAAAACATCACGCAAAACCAGGAAACTTTTGACAGCAGTGCAGCCAGTGCAGTTTAAAGCTGATAATGAGGATGGTGCTGTTTTTAAGATCTTTGGTTTGGTAGAATTGAGGTTTGTGCTCAACAGAATTAGGTCCTTTGAGAAAGGGTGAGAAGCATGAGCAGAGTTCTCAGCAGGTATCAGGCATGTTTTGAATAAATCACAGCTGCCTGAAACAGGAAGCAGAAAACACAGGATGTGGTTTATTGATCTCAGCCGTTTCGAACTGACAGTAAAAGCCTCGATGCCACATAATATACGCCACCACTGCAAAAGACCCAAACAATTCTCAAACGTCACACTATTTTTTTTAAAAAACATCCTTTACGATCTTTTTTTTTGAGACTATGAGACAACAAGAAAGTGACAAAGAATTAGGTGGATTCCTTTGGCACGGTGTAAACCTTAATGTTTATTAAGAAGCAGTACTGTCAATTTAGCCAGTTATTCTGTAGAAATATAATGACCATTTGGTGTAATGATTGCAACACATTCATTTTTTCTTCAGAATGTGACTCTGGAGCAGAGCCTAGCAGAAGCCCAGTCCCAGTCCAGTGTGGGTGTGGCCGAGTACCAGGCACAGATCGCTAGCCTTACATCAGCCATAGAGGTGGCTAAATCAGACCTCCACAAACAGATCATGGCCTACCAAGAGCTGCTGGACATCAAACTCGCTCTGGATGTGGAAATTTCCACCTACAGGAAACTACTGGAGGGAGATGACTTCAAGTAAATATGTCATAAGCAAACTACAAAGCACAGTTTTATGGGTGGTTGATCTATAACATAACCTTTAAACTACTACAACGCACAGTTTTATGGGTGGTTGAACCTTTAAACTGGTCATTTTTTTCGTCATCACTAGTTATTTTAAAAATGTTCAGGAGTGTAAAAAATGAAATAAAATATAAATATATTAAAATATAAAAAGGAGAAAGAAAGAACAGTACCAATATTCAGGGTAGTGGTTTAATTTCTAAAAGCTGCATTGTTGTCAGCATTTGTTTAATTCCACTTTGACTTCATTTGTTTAATTCCACTTTGACTTCATTTGTTTAATTCCACTGTGACTTCATTTGTTTAATTCCACTTTGACTTCATTTGTTTCATTCCACTTTGACTTCATTTGTTTCATTCCACTTTGACTTTCAGAGTGCCAGATCTCACAGAGACGTCCTACACTTTTTCAGGTAAGCAAAGCCTTCATAAGTTTCAATGCATTTGATTAATCACCAGACTAATCAAATGCATTGAAACAGAAACCAGAAGCTGGTGTCGCTATGATACATACCAAAGAATTAAAGTAGTGCCGGTATCACAAGCATCAGGGGCTGTCATCAGGGAGTTTCCTCACTACCTTGGAAAGCTTCTGTGGTCTGACTGTTGTATCTTATTGAGTGTTTCTGTATAATCACCGTCATCAGAGCTTGATGAGTATCATATAGTTGTTCATACAGCATTCTGTGTTTATAAGCATAGGTGTGAGTACAACAAAAATACTTGAGAAAGATCTCTCTGATCTGATGTATTGAGATCAGATTGGGGCACAACTATTGGGCGCAGTTGTGGCCTACTGGTTAGTGAGTTGGGCTTGTAATCAGACGGTTGCTGGTTCGTTTCCAGCGCTGAGGGCTAGCAACTGAAGTGCCCTTGAGCACTGCTGCCCGGGTGCTTTAGTGTGCTGCCTGCTGCTCTGGGTGTGTGTGTATTCACGACTCGCGGTCACTTTTTTTAGGTCACATTTCGGGTATGTGTTACCATATCTGACAAATATGTCACAATATTATATTAAACACACTCCACCAATTGGACCGTATCAGCTGACCGCGGAACAGCCATGACTTACCCTCTCATGCCATATCAATAATAGTGACTTGTCTTTGGCTGGTTGAAGCTGTTCTTTGGCTTAAGAAATTGATGTTGTCATGGTCATTCGTTTTGTTCCTCGTGTCATGCACATGATTGGCAGCAGATGATTTGGCAGTGTTGTTGACATCTTCCTTTCACTAGGTCAGCAAAAGTGCAATCTGTGTTTCTTTTATTTTTGAGGAAAACTACTAATAAACTTAAAGAAATCTAATTGATGAAAATAGATTAGATCTTATGGGCTATTTTACTTAAAAACATTAATGGTCAAAAGTCCAGGGGCCTGGGGAGGGGGGGCCCTTTCTCATCTACCCTTTTCCATCCTGTAGGGAGGGCTCCACCCCACACCAGCACCCCCCAGGGTACCCCTTAACCCAGCCCAAAAGGACATACAAACTAGATACATCCTGACAGGCAAGTTTCACCCTAACATGCAAGGGCAGTGTAGACCATCAACCCCTACAGGTTTACAGATGTTATCTACTGTATATGACAAATACGTCAACACAAAGTATAATTTGGTTGTTTGTCTGCCGGTACGTCTGGCACAGAGTGTGTAAAGTCAATTGACTCTTCGCAAATATTTGACTCCCTTAGTTTCTGTTGTTACGTCCGACCTTTTCACCATTTCATCATCGTCAAGTCCCCCGTTAATCTACTTTACTGCATGGTATGTTTGTTGGAGATAATCAGCGTTATGATTGGTCGGATCGCCTGTCAATCAAACTCCAGACAACAAGTCTGCATTAACTGTCTGCATTTAAATATACTATATTGACAAAGTCTCATAGTACACAATTTTGCATACTTCATTTCAAAGTACACTGTGTGCGAGACGTAGCGGCAGGCAGAACAACGAAATGCAGCCTTCAGTTTCCAGTCAAATGTTAATAAATAAGATGTACCCTCAACTAACTCCTTTTCTTTTTCTCTCTGTTATCCATATGTCCATCTTTTTTCGGTCTTCTACTCATTGTCCTCTAATAACAGCGGGTCAAATCAAGGTCAAAGAAATTATAACAGGTGCGTGGGCAATCATTTCAACCATGTGATTGGAAGTGCTTTTATTTGTGTGAACATCAGTTCCCTGCATGTCCATTTTTCATCAGTCATGAACTAGGGCAGCATGTGACTCCTGGCACTCTTCTTTTCCACACAGAGACATCACTCATCTCTGATGCTGATGAATCATCCTGAAGGCTGGAAGTCAAGAAGTCAATGCAGACTGGATGAATCCAGACCCTCCTGAAGACGTTCCAGCACATATATGTGGAGTTCCATTCTCTGTTCCTCCAATAAAGCTGCATTTCTGATTTCTAAATAATTTCTGAAATCTGTGCATTTTTTTCATGAATACTGTTGCACGCATAAATTCTTGTATTGCTTAGTAAAACACTTTAAAAACTGCTAAAATTACAATATTTATATAACCATAAGAATTTATGGTTTCAGAGTTTGTTTTTGCAGAACTTTGAGTGTAAAGAACTAAGCAAGGAACTGGAACTACCGCACCTGTTTCAAAGCATGTCCAATTAATGAATTAATTAATTAATCAATCATCTCGCTCTCGTCTAGACATAACACAGCTCTCATTGTAAACATTGATTGTAAACTGATTCCCTCTGAACTCTTGGTTCTCCTAAGATGAGTGTCGTTCTGACTTTGCTGAGAAAAAATGAGGAAGTCACACATTGTGCAATCACACTCCCATCATGTCATTTGTTTTCTCACTTTTTTCCCCATTTTAATTTCTCACTACACCACTGTGATGCCACAGGGCTCATGACAGTGTTGAAAACATCACGTGACTTAACAGGTTGGCGCTCAAACCAACCCAAACAGATTTATAGTGCTTGAACATTCAAAGTTGTTCAGAAATAGTTAGTTAAAACAGAAATACTGAAAGTCCGACTTAAACGAAAAACAATAAAATCAGAACTGTCTAAAATAATAAAATCATGAAAATCGTCTTGCTCCACATTTACATTTAATTATTAAGCAGATGCTTTTATCCAAAGCAACTTACAAATGACATGTGCATTTAACACTCATTTAACACACACAAAAAGACATTAAAAGACATTTCCATGAGAAGTGTCTTTTAAATAAAAGTATTAATGCATTGTTTCTACAAAAATATCTTCTCACTGTATGAGTGACTTGACAAACATTTTTCACACAAAATGACAGTTATGAGGGGGCAAATGAGATGTGTCATTATCTGCAGTTCGGTTCCTGTATATAGCCTGTCGTGCAAATGTTTACCGCAGGATGTTCTAGTAGTATACAGTGAGTGATAAAATGAAACGTTTGACCTCATCTCTCGCAGTTTTGTCACGCAAATTTACATGGCACGTGGGACATCACCTATAAAAGAGTTTCATTTGAGTCTGCACTGATTTAGAACAAGACTATGGACTTGTATCTCCTGTTAAGTTAGGAAATAGATTCAGAACACGTTGTGCTGCAGTTCAGTGTGAGAAGCTGTAACTTGGAGCTGTAAAATGGTATGTGGAATGTAGTTAGTGGGCTTAGCCTGAATATTGAAAGTGTTCTGAATGTAGTTTCTAACATTAACCACATAACCTAAACTAACGGTTTTACAAAAGTTTGAGGAAGGCCAGACTCTTATCTAAAATTGACAAACACGTTTTGCCATTTGACACGGTCACTCTGAAAACCAAGTGTAAAAATTAGGACATTTTGTGGTAAGTTTGCGTAAAACAACCTATAGGCTACTGGGTTTAATTATAGAGATGAGGGAAAACAAGAACGGCCACTTCCTTTGTTTACAGACATCTTCTTTCCACGTTTCTACCTTTTATTGTTAATAACTTTGAACATGCTGAATATATCGAACCCATTTAACACCCATTTAACCAAGTAAACAAGCTAAGCTAACAACACTGACAAGCAGTGCTGCATAAAATGCTACCTTGTATGCTAAGCTAAACTGTTGATTGGATCTTACATTTTTAATTAAGATTTCAAGGGGGTGCTGTAGTTTGTTTGGGATGTCATAAAAAGGGGAAATGTGTCTTTTAACTCAGGATATAGCGTAATGGTGCGCAAAAAAAGTCAGAAAAATATGTCTGGTAAGACAATATTAACGATAAACAGGATGTCTGAAGCACAAAGATTCACACTTGAGCAAGAGACCATACACGCAATTACAAAGCACACAAAACTTAAACTTTTAATATACAGTTTACTGATGTGTTGTTTTTGATGTGAAAAGTGACAAAGTATAGCTTTAAAACTTGAAGCTTGACCAAGAAGTTTTTCAGTTGAGATATAATCAGTTTTTCATTTGTGCTGATAGGAGTTTGGAGCTGTCACGTCATGTGACTGACCACAATGACAAAGCTTTGAAAAAAAGGGAAGATGCTGATAAAGTTTCAGGTGCTGTTTTTGAAATGTGAGTTGAAAACAACAGTTCGGTAACAGCTAATCTATCAGCTACGTTAGTGCCTAGTTCCAAATCACAAATCATTATCAGTAATTATATGATTTGTGATAACTGGTAGCCTACTGACATTCAAGCTATGACATAAACAGAACCTCCCAGTCTGTACCAGTTACAAGATTAGTTCATGGAATATAAGAGCAGGTTTATGTTTTGAAATACTGTTGGTCATTGTTTAATAGCATTCACTCCAATTATCTTCTTGCCTTTGGATTTAACAGACAGCCGCAGATATACGCAATCAGCGATGAGGAAGGACCGGTAAACCAACATGGAAAGCTATTCAAAGCAAAATGCATGCATTCTTGTATATATACTGTTTGGTAAAACTTAACATTAGACAAAAGTACATCTAACATACAATATGTTGTATGCTATCACATAAGGAATGTTGGTGAAGGTGTGGATAGAGGTGTCTGTATATTCTAGTGGAATGATAAAAGTCCATGATAGTTTAATAATCACACATAAACATGATCTGGCTGTGATGTTTGGAGGCGACACCATCAAGGGAGAGAAAAAAGTGTAAAAGAGTTCACGCTGCTTGTGCGTCATTGTGGTTTAGCCACAGAGCTTAAAAGCTTCTGCAAAACAGACATCATTTTTAGACACTGGTAAAAACGCTGAAAGTGATCCGAGTGATTGGGAAGACACTGTAGCAGACTGCATCTGTGTTACTTTTACTGTTTCTTCTACAGGAAAGTAGAGTAAGTATTGACTAAACAACAGGAGATTTATGTAAACAAACAGGATGCAAATTCTTAATTTCGGAATTTTAAGGAAAATTTTTGTTTTATATAATCAGGGCATATACATATATATATATATATATATGTATATATAAATGTGTGTATATAAATTAATTGTATTTCAATGTGATAAACCTGACTTGTGGTTAACATCAACTATTTTGTTGGTTTAGGGACAAGAAAGATCAATGATGAACGTGACCGAGCTTGTGACCGCATTTGCAAGGGCATCTTCAGAACCTGTAAGTGATATTCGAACATTTACATTAAGCGCTTGCTTGAAACTATGCAGGAGAGTCTGTTGATAATGCATGTCTGTATGCATCATAAGCACATAACCAGAACTGTAGGCTGCTTTACATATACTTTGCTTTATTTCACAGGATTATGAAGGGGAATCTTCCACCCCTACAGGTGATTACGAAGATGAAGGTGCGTCAATTTGTGACAAAACAGCCGTGAGACAATTTCGAATGTACTATGAGCCTGCTCTCTATTGGCTTATCGTAATCCTGGGAGCCATTGGCAACTCCATGGTGGTCTGTATATATACACACTTTAAGAACCGGCTGAAGACCATGACGGATGTTTACCTACTGAACCTGGCTCTGGCAGATCTGTTCTTCCTGTGCACTCTGCCTTTCTGGGCTATTGATTCCATCTACGGCTGGGCCTTTGGCTCTCCCCTTTGCAAAATTGTTTCTGCCCTTTACAAGATCAACTTCTTCAGCGGCATGTTCCTGCTTACCTGCATCAGTATTGACCGTTACATAGTAATCGTCCAAACTACCAAGGCACAGAACTCTAAAAGGAGTCGACTGCTGTACAGCAAGGTCATTTGTGTTGTAGTGTGGTTCCTGGCTGTTCTGATGTCAGTTCCAGAGTTCATTTTCGCCCGCTCCAAAGAGGACACCGAGGGCAATCGTTTTTGCTCCATGGTTTACTGGAACAACGAAAACAACCGTACCAAAATTTTGGTTCTGTCTCTCCAAATCTGCATGGGCTTCTGCGTTCCTCTTATGGTGATGATCTTCTGCTATACCGTTATCATCCGCACCCTGCTGAAGACAAGGAACTTTGAGAAACACAAGGCCCTGCGTGTCATTTTGGCAGTGGTGGCCGTGTTTGTCTTCTCGCAGCTCCCGTACAACAGCATGTTAGTCTTTGAAGCCACGCAGGCAGCCAATACAACCATTACAGACTGTAAAGAGGTCCAGCACTTCGATATTGTCTCCCAAGTCATGAAAAGTCTTGCCTACACGCACAGCTGCATAAATCCATTCCTTTATGCTTTCATTGGGGTGCGTTTCCGAAAGGACATTATTCGTATATTCCACAACTACGGCTGCGTTTCATCCTTCAAGAAGTCCAAATTTATGCAGGGAAGCGTGTACTCACGTCCCTCTGTTATGTCAGACACAGACAGCACCAATGCTCTCTCATTGTGATCAGGCTCAAGACACTGTCAGTGAGGTTTGCTTAGCATAAGCTTAATAAGCTTCGGGTGCTTGGCACCTGAATTTTGAAGCAGATGTTCTTGGTTGTTCCCCAAGAGCAATTTGCATGCTTGAAATCGTGTTGTCTGGCAGAGGGTGAAATAACGCACACCATGATGTGATGGCTGCAACCCTCCACACAGAACAGAGTTCTCTTTGTTTGACTGGGCTGATAATATGAATGTCAAATTTAAATCAAGTTATTGTGCACTGTATGAAAGGACAAAAGATGTTGCCAAAGAGGGAGGAGCTTGATTACTTACATTACAACTGAACTGCAATAGTACTTTCCATCTCTTGATTAGCATTAATGTTTTTCAGTTTATCTACATATTGTATATAACAGGATTTATCATATATATTGAATCGGAAGTGTTTGTTCTTCTAACTATTGTTATTATTTTGATACTACTTTGATATTTTTGTTTTTTCATAGCTACAAAAATATAACTGTGAACTTTCTGACTTAAAGCCAGTTTTAAACGTCTGCTGTTTTCTTGGTGTGATGTGATAAAATAGCGTTTATGGGAATTTGCTGCTCATTTTGCATAACTTCAAACAACAAATAAATACCAAACATCAATAAAACCTGATGAACAGGCTGCATTTATTTTGTGACTGCTGCATGTTACTAATCTTAACACATCTCATTCGTTTTCTCTCATACAAACACATATGGACAAACAGACAGTTTACAGAGATACTTGTCATTAAACTTGCCATCTGGCAGTGTGTCATACTTAGAATACACTTTTTGCGGTTAGAGCCAATGTGACTATAACGTACATATCTGTCTTGTTTACACACTGTGGGTCTTGTGGGGAGACACACATACACTCAAAGCAAAACAGACACGTGCACATACATGCTTTTCAAAAATCAACGCATGAAACACTAACAAACTACCATGCACACCTATCTGATTACAAATTGCATGCATTTGTTTTACAAACTCACTGTTATTTAAATTGTTTCACTTCTTTGCAAATGGTGTTTTTGATTCTAATACTGCTACATGACACCACAGATTTATTAATGTCTAAAATAAAGAGAGAATATAATGTTTTCTTTCTCACGTTCTCATGCTTAACACTCTGGGGTGCAGACAAGGTCAAACAGCAACACAAACAATCTGTCTGCCAGCTCTACTCACGACAGGAAGTGGTAGAAAAGCCCACATATGTTCTTTCCAACGTGTGCTCTTTGGGGGGGACACGTGGCAGCTGCTAGCTTTCTGAGAATTATTGAATAATTGTGCCAAAACTACAGGTAAACTTTGACGTCGAAATCCATCAATTGTTTTTGTCTATCTAGCTCCTCCTAGTGTTGAACGCATGATCTATTTCCCTAACTTGTACTAAAAGTTGAGGGCTTTTTTATATTTAAGCATTCACAGTGCTGGGTGTAAAGACAGCACCGCATAGAATACTAAAGGTATGAATACATGTTGGGCGGTGTCCGCACGGTGAAGACAGCCCACGAGAGTGGATTGGTGGGTTACCATGGTTACAGCACGCCATTTTTCCCGTGTTGGAGGAAGTCGCCCAGTCTTAAACGTTAGACTTACCGTGAGAAATGTTTTAATAAATTGCGCCTATCAAACTTAACCGACCGTCTTGACGCGTCCCTGCGATGTAAACCGGGTCATAGAAACGAGTAACTGCTTGCAAACAGTAATACATGTATACATGTATCTACATGTGAAGATATGAGTTACCTGCTACCCAGCCGAATTACGTGTAGGTTTCAGGATGTTAAATCTTTAATGTTAGTGTCGAGACCTTTGCATTTCTATATGGTCTTACCGCATGCGGTTGAAATGATGTATGAATATTTTATGGAGAACTCAGGGATTATAAACAGCTGGACGGCGCATATTAATGGCTCTCGATGCACCTGGCTTTGACCAGACCGCTGCGTCTAATCGTAAGTGATAGTTTTATGTCCTGTTGATGAATAAATAGGCATAAGAAAACAATTAAATTTAATATGCAAATAGATTAAAGCTAAGCCAATCCAGTAAGCAAATATGAAAATAATTAGTTAGATTTGAAACGTCTAGTAAGTAAATGTCCAGTAAATGTCTCTGTAAATGTTAAAACATTTTAAAGACCTAAGGCTGAAATGTCCTACAACGCAGTGTGTGGAGATGAATACAAATAAATATGAGGGGCATCATTTACTACAAGACACACTGTACATGGCGTATGAATTGGTAATGTATGATTATGTAACTGGCTCCTCTAGAATAGGAAAATGACGACAGATCTTACACCACCACCTGCAGGTGAGTGCAGCTGACGTCTATATAACACATCCTGGTCTTGTGTACTTCAAGGATAGTTTAACTTTGATGGCTTGTTTCAACACAGGTGCCCGTTCGTCGGCAGAAAGTGACGAGGTATGTGTTAATGCTTATGAGCGTGTCCCTTGTATGACAACCAAAAGGAATTTGTGTTTGCCTATTTGTGTGTGTACGGAGTTCATTTTAAATCACTCTGTTTGTCTATTGATATATTTGAATTTTGTACTCACAGGACCTCTACATTACTCAGTTAATACGACGACTTGAAACTCTGCACATGTCTACAGTAGTGAAAACACAACAGGTACCATGATCAGATTTCTGCAGATACATGTACTTGATATAGATGTCAGCATACTTAAGTATTGATATATTCTGTAGTAGCCGACGATTAGGCATGTTTACTGGCTCTAAACCGTATTTGGACAGTATTAGACAAAAACATTAAACAAACAACACAAACTTTTGAAGCACAGAAAAAATGTTAATATTTTTTTAAATGATATTAAGACTATAGTGTTTGCTGGGACATCTGTTTGAAACTTGATAATGGACTTCATACATGCCCTAAAAATTAAACAACCTTAAGACCAGCTGGTTAAAAGTAACTAAAAATTGAATTCCTAAGTTGTTTGTAAGGAGAGCTCTAGTATTATCTGTTTAAAGATGACACATTTATCAAGTGTAATTGTGTTGTATGTTAATATGTTTATATTTTATTATTTTTAAGGGTAAATTGATCACATAGGTGCATATTTTGATATTGTTAATGCATTTTATTTGGCAGGTGTCTATACTAGCCACCATCTCTAATGCCCGGGAAAAGGAACCAACCACCTGTTGCAGCCAAGCAAAATCATCTGAAGTGTAAGTAGATACTGACTGCTTATTTGACCCATCAGACATTGCCAGCCAGATGACAGCCATCATCATGACAGGGTCATCTAAGTCTAGAGTGTTTTGAAATATTGGTTCTGTTTAATCTGTTCGTGGCTATGTAGAAGGTACCAGATTACCTGTTTGTTGTAGTTGCATATTAGACCTTTAAAGTAGAATATTAGAATATAAATAGAAGAATTAGAATTAGAAAATGCAGATTATTTCCAGACAGGACTTGGCACTAGGACTTGCTGGGTTTGCCAGGAATCTTAACCTTTTGTTGAACTGAATATAGCTTTGTATGGTGCTGCAACACTAGACATCTCACACTTTGCCAACCTGGAACTGATACTCCATATCCATGTCACAATACTTGGATACCTAATGAAGAGGTAAAATGACATCTGGAGAAAGATTTATCTTACCATTGCTTTGTTTTGACTAATTATTTTATTTAGCTTAAAGCAACATAATACGACCCAGTTAAGGATGCTTTCGCATAGATGGCACAGGCTTGGCCTTCAACCTCCAACCCTCTGGAGCACACAGGAACATGTATCAGATCATCATACATCTGCAGTTGAAACCAGACCAGCCCTGGAAATCTGCCCCATAGAGGTCACCCTCATTGTGTCTTCAAGGAACAAAGAAACAGATGAGATGAAGGCAATCAGCAACTTACATTATAGTAGTTCAAACATTTCCAACCTTGGACCTGTGGAAGGTGATACAACAGAACAGTGCACTTTAAATAACTCCACCCGGGTGTCAGTTGAGTGCGAAGACAGTGACCTTTCCGACCAAGAGAAAGATAATATTCCCATCTCAAAGTGGGCAACTCCTATAGAATTGGACTTGAGGCCAGACTCATTGGACAGAGATCTGGAATTTACAGAGACAGCAGAAGAACACGTTTACCCCGAAGTTCTCCCGGTTCCTCTAAAAGATCTAGACTTAAGCCCTTCCTCAACAGCAGATTCGGAGAGTCTGCAAAACCTGCATTTAAGTGACCCTTGTCTCACAGCTATGGTGGCACGCATTCTAGAGCTGGAGAAACTTCAGGCTACAACTATACAGAAAGAACAAGCAAAAGTAATCAGATCTCGGCCAGCAACTGCTCTGGTACGAAGTGCCAATCGTCTGAGACAGGTGGAGAGTCCTTGCTATCATACAGAACACTTGAAGACTAGAGGCAGTAATTCAGCTTTACCCAGTATAACGAAACTCACCCTTTCTTCAGCCTCTCGTTCACGGTCAAGGCAACATACTCGCCCCTTATCACATTCTGACAAAGTACAAAATGCAGTTCAACCACCAACTACTTTACAGAAGAAACCAAACTCCAGTGCTGTCAAATTAAGAAAGACTGAAGGCCTTGTTCACAATATTTCTGATCATTCGAACGTGTCTCTGAAGTGTAACTGTCCAAACACTTCCAAAAAACACACACCCACAAACAAAGCTAGGCCAAAGTCACAAAAGACCTTCTCTGGAAATAATAGGATTCCTATTAAATCTTCATGTAATAAAACATAATGCAGTTATTTTAAATGTGTTTTGAGTTTTTAAACGATACTGACACTGTTGATTTTTTATTGTAACAGTTTGTAATATTTATTTGTAATAATTGCGCACTCCTTTTTGATAGAAACAACAGTAAGAGCAAGAAAAATACTGATTCAAACATGCGCCTCCTGCATAAGCACCACAGCTCAGCATATCCAAAGCACATGTGCTAACCACTAGTCCACAGCTTTAACTGTAATGCTGTATTATGAATTGCAGTAGTATGTTAATTGTTGTCAAATGATTTTAAACATGCAATTTAGGAATTACTTCCATGAAAAGAGAAAAACAAACAGTTGCATTTTAAAATTCTCAATTTATTAATCGTCTGATGTGATTCTGCAAAACGAACAGTATTTGTTGCCTAACTGATTTTACATTTCACACAAAATAAACACATTGTTATGCTGTGCACGGTTGTTGTCTGTAATTTCGTCCATGAGTGGATGAGATGATCTTGAAAGCCACTTCAATAATAATGATATGAGCAGGACAGCAGCTGGCAGTCAGGATCTCTCTCACACTTAGTGATCATGACAGTAGTGAAAAGACTTACCCTGCAACAGAATTAACAGATTATTAGTTGTGCTTGAAATGCAGGTTACAACCTACATGTAAACCAACAAATGTCTTGTAAACAAAGAGAAAGTATTACCTTTCGATTGAACAATTGGGCATATGTTAAATACAACACTTGCATGTTGAAACATTAATATTACTTGGGTGCTTATAACTCCCAAGGTTGTGTATTTAGGAAGCATTCAGTTCAAGTTAGGGGTGAGGCTACATAATGTATCTGCATTTAATACATTTTGTGGCAAAATTGACAGAATCAGTCACTTCATCGAACTGTACAAAAACAAAACAAGAAACTACTTTGAAAACAAAAGCTTAGTGGTCATTAAGAGCTGTCTCTAAAACAGAAACCTTTTTCCAGATGAGATTTCCCTTAAAGAGTCTTCATTAATGGACAGCACCTACAATACAGAGAATAAATATACCAGTATCTTGGTACATTAAAGCAAGCACACGTGACTTGAATCATCCTGGGGAAATCATCAGCTGACATACAAGGTAATTAAATCAGTCCATCTACTGTATGTCTTGACACTGTGTGTCTGGTCAATCCAGTGGTTAAAACCGACACTGGGTTTTAACACCATAAAGATACACACAGGAAGATATACTGACAGGTTTTTCTGCGAGATGTGACCAGACAAAACTGGGCTAAGAGGCTTGACAGGGTGTCACTTGTGTTTCCTGAGTCTGCAGGAACATTCAATAGTATAACTGTAGGATAACATGGAGGTTGCTCAAACCCTCAAAAGTCACTTATAGTGGTCACTGATCAGGGTTACAAAATACAAAAGCCTCAGTTTTCAACCTGCTGTTAATTTCTAATCAGATTATTGCTTTGTGTTAGATCTAAACATGCCTTTGAGAGTGACCTGGATAAAGCGCCTTGAAGATGTGTTGTTCCTTTGAAAGCAGTGGCAGGCAGGAGGTTGTCTCCATTGGCCAGAGATTATACTCGAACACAAGGAACAGTGGGAGAAACAGCACAAACAGCAGTTAGTGTTAATGAAACGAAACACAAGCTTCCTGTCATAAGATAAGTATCAATATAATTAACTTGCATGGAATGTATGACAAACAAGACAACTTGACGGTCTAAAATCATGTTTTCTGGATACATTCTTGTTTTTCCACCATGAAACAACTTTATTTTATATTGTTTATTGATAACAGATAATGTGGATTGACAGTAAATTCAAATTATTCCATTATCATGCAGGACAGACTTTTGCATAAGATAACAGGCAGAGAATTCTTCCAGCATGAGCTATTACCTGTGTATTTTTATCATTTGAAACAAAGAACTGAGATATGAAGTAAAGAAGCAATTACCGCTTGTAACAAGCAGATTCATAGATCAGAGCAGGAAAACTCCTGTATCAAAAGACAACATGATCACAAACATTAGAACAGTCACAGTAAAACATCTAAATTGCCTATTCATAGCGAAACACCACAGGGTTTGTACAGTAGTGCATTGGAAGCCATACATATTACATTTTCTCATGCATATTCAAACAGCACTCAGTAGGTTGTACAAAAACTATGGCGCCTAAATAAGGTATAGTATGTCCAGCAGAGGCAGTACACTGAAGGTGCTTGGTCCGTAACAAACCTTTGGATTCCCCTTCATTCTTACCCTCAATGTCAACCATAACCGGTTTGCCCAAGAGATTTCTTCCGTTTTTGTAATGTCTTTTCAGTCATTCAGACTGAGTTTTGTCTCTGTGAGAAACACTAGCACACAGATCGACAAAGCGTTTCAATGTATGTCCATGTCTCTAATTTAGATTTTAAAAACATGCAGAAGAAGCATGACGATGCTTGATTTGAGCTTGAAAACAACGCGGAAAGGTGAAGCCGATTGTTTTGGTGGGGTAAGCTTACCTTCAGTGTACTTATAGAGGTGCACAACCTGCCTTTACAGAGGAGCTTTTCCCTGCAGACCAGGTCAAGCAGGACCCGTGACCTCAGGTTCAGCAGAAACACACCTATGGCAAGGATATGCCGTGGGCCTGTGCGCCAGGTTACGCTCACTCTCACACCTAAGGGAGGGTGGATATAGACAGCATTTATGCTGGCCTGACACTCTAAACTGTACAAGTCCTTGGTGACTGAGTAATATTTGGCTGACATCAAATTCTAGAATGTGAAATCTACTAGCACACACACAGACATCCTCAAATTCTGAACCTTGAGTGTAATATCAAATATAATTCACGCTAATATAATTTTATCTGCCGTTTCCTACAAGAAGCTCTATATGAAGCTGAACAATCAATCGGAACAATCTAGAATATCTCGGTAGTATTTTCTTTTAACAGCTTTTATGATATCTTGTAGGTAATCTAAAAAATAACAGAGATAAGTCAAACTCAAACTGTTTCCTGCTCTGAAGAATATTAAAATCTGAACCAATAAAATAAAATAGCATAGCTTTTCGAAATGCCAATACAGCCAATAAAATATTCAAATGTCTTTTGTTGTCTGAGTCATATGGGCAGATACAAAACCATCATGAGTCTCTGAGATGTGTGGAGATGCTTATATCCTCTCTTGGATGAAAGAATGCTGCAATGCCTGGTTGATGGTGATCCGCTTGGCTGGGTCCAGCATCAGGATCTGGTCCAACAGCTCTTTGAGCTGAACCACCTTCTTTCTCTGGTCCTCTGGTAGTGACTGACGGCCCACCATGTCCATCAGCAGGTCCTTAGTGGGGTTAATGGTGCTCATGACTGTGACCTTCTCCTGTAGAAAGAGGGACAAGAATTGACAGAACAAATATGGGAGATAAATATATAGTATATATAAAAAAATGTGAAATGATTAATTCTGTTGTTCGGATGAACAGAATACATAATGCTTACCCTCTCAGTGACCTTATCAACTTCTGTGTACAAAAAGTTCAAGTTTGGGTCAAAGTGCTGGTCCTTAAACAGACCTTTCCTGACCATCTGTAAATATGGAGAATGTTTAACATACTGTGTCAGGTTTTTTGAGGTCTTCAAACGTCCCCTTTAGTTCCAGTAATGCATGGAAAATAAATTCTTACTTTATTAGGCAATTTTCCTTTCAAGTCCATGGCAAGTTTTAGCATGTGATTATTGGTCTTTCCGGGGAAGAGGATTTTTCCGGTGTATAACTCATAGAGCGTGCAGCCCACAGACCACATATCAATTCCATAGTCATATGACTTCCCAATGACTGCAAAAGATGTAAGACCAAATATAAGCTGAAAACATGCATTGCATCCAAGCATCCCGCATTGCATCAATTATTTATCCCTTTTGATTTGTTCTGTTATTTAAAGAACTATCACTGTAAACGTTCTCCCTTGAGTTTAAACTTACTGATCTCAGGTGCCCTGTAGAAGCGGCTCACCAGATACGGTGTTATGTCATTATCAGCCGCGTGTGATGCGGAGCCAAAGTCACACAGTTTCAGGATGGTCTTGGACTCATTCACCTTTAAGGAAAAATGAAACCCATTTAGATACAGTGATCTAGCTAAAGACTGATGCTCATCAGTAAGCCAGATGCGTCTTACCAGGATGTTGTCAGGTTTGATGTCAGCATGCAGTATGTTGCATCGTTTCAGGAGTTTAAGGGCCAGGAAAAGCTGCTGGCTGTATGAGCGCACAGCCTTGATGTGCAGCCCCACGTCCTTGCCATACTTCCTCAACACCTCTCGCAGGTTCATGCTAAAGCCAGAAAACAATATACTTACAGCACATCTGTTCTGTCACTCTGTGTGTGAGATCTATTCTGTGTTCAGTGATATGTACAATATATGTTCTGGGCAGGCATTATAAGCTGCGTTCAGAGAATCAACAGTATGCTTTAGAAAGTGTTGACTGTAATGTACCTGAGGGGTTCGAACACCAGACACAAATGCTGCTTGTGGTAAAAGTGTCTAAAGAGCCGCAAACAGTGGAACTTATCATCTGCATCGGCATCATTGAGTTTCTTGAGAAACTCAAGCTCTTTAAGGCCTGTTTTTTGCCTGCAAGGATAAAAATGGTCATATTCAAACGATCTCCACTTTAAAACCTTGTATAGTCACATTATGGGCACGTTTCCAAATGTATTATCATCAATAAAGAGCTCGAAGCATAACAGAAATCCACACAAGGCACAAACTGGGTAAGTGGTGTTTAGGGTTATAAAGTGTCTTACATCATCTCGTTGTTCCGTATTATTTTCACTGCTACCTCCTGATTGGCTCGGGTCACGTCTCTGGCTCGGATCACGTTACTGAAGACACCTTGTCCTGTGTAGCCGTACACCCCGTACCGCTTGTCCAACACCTCCCCAATGTTCACACCTCAACACAAAGACAAGAGATATCATTTGAAATTACTCCTTAACATGACACCAGTTTAGAAGTTTCCACCTTGTTCACATTTTCAAGGTTAATGGTCTATGCAATATTTGGTACTAGACTGGCCATTAAAAAGAAGTACTAAACTAAATACTTACGGTAATAGCCCTCCGCATCTGTCCAGTTATCTTTGAGGCTTGGGTTCTCCTTAAAGTCCTTTCCGACCCCTGCTGCCCGTAACCTTGCACTCTGTGGAGCGATTACAAAATATGCAAATTAGGCATGGTTACCGTGTCTGAATTCAAACAGTTGATTAAAATGGCCACTGATGAAAAAGCTTAGTGATTGACACCATAAAAGACTCTCAGAGTCTGAGGGGCCTCAAGATCCAGTGAGCGCCACAGAGTCAGATTACCCACTTGGTAAAAAGCTTTGAACAAAGTTTCCAATAAAGAAACAACAGCTTGCACAGGACTATGCAACTCTACCTGTAGAGATCCCCTTACATGGTCAAATTCAATCAAATTCTGGGGCTTGTAAAGCCACTGACCTATGCAATGAAAAGCAGGAACCTGGCTACTCACGTCAAAGTAAGCAGCAAACATGTCATCCGACTCCGTGAACATATCAGGGGCTGGTGGCTTTTTTAGATTCGCACCTAAAGAGAAAACAATGATGCAATGAAAATATGACTTACTGATAACCATTAAGACTTACGAAGCAAGTTACAATGTTTCACATGTCATTTATACTACCTAAAAGGTGCCCCAAGTTGTGCCTGAGAGTATGATTTGTATAAGGTTAAAACAGGTGTTGGGGTAAGGTCCAGATCAGCCTGTCAGGCACAAATCAGAGCACCTTTCTGCAACAAGCATATTTCACTGATTCTTACTCATCCTCCTAAATTGATATGCCGTGGATTTTATACTGCCACCTATCTGCACGGAGGGTTATGAAGATATTACGTCTATTTTTTGGTTAACTAACCCTGTAAAGTTATTTTGCAGATAACATACCATCTTTTTCTTGGGAGACAAGGTTATGCTTGGCCTTCACATTATCCTCGAACGTGTCCAGGTTCTCCTGCTCGTAGGCTTTAACATCAGCAGCTACGCGCTCGAGAATGTCATCAGGGGACGGAGATCGGCTGTGTCTGCTACTCTGAGGACTGCCATGCTCTGAGAGTCCTGACATGTTACTGTCTTCATTCACTGACTTATATTTCTATACAGGACAAAATACAAACACAGGGACATAATAAATATGTCAAAAGCAAAACCGATAGACAGACAGAGCAGTGATTAAAAATATTGATTCTGACCTGCATAATAGCCAAGCGCTGAAGTCTCCTCTGCTCTATCAAAGCCTCCTCATCCTCTTCATCAATCTCATAGTCTTCCAGCCTGAAAACAGATCAATCCACGTCACTATTAATCCAAATATGCCAAATAACAAAGCACGAGACATTTTCTTTAATACTTACACTTCATCATCCGAGTCTTCCTGCTCGGCCTTCATGCCTTCAGACAGACTCCCCTTAAACATGTCTTCTCTTTCCCTGCTGCTTCTTCTCCTCCGCCTTTCCTGTGATCCAGAACGCGACTGCTGTCTGTGAGCCATCCTTTCTCGCTCCCTAGATCTACACAATATCACAGCAGTTTTAATACCACTGGACTGAGATTGTTTGAGGATTACGGTGAACTCTTGATAAATGTACGATACATTTAATGCATGTGTTTGGAGGAGAACCATGCACAAAAGCATAAACACCTGACCTGTTTCTGAGAGGAGACCTACTGGTGCGTCTCCTGGGGGAACGGGACCTCCGTCTGAGAGGCGAGTGGTTTGATCTCCGTCTGGAGCTCAGAGGTGGGCTTTCCTCTCTACTGCACCCGGCTTCATTGCGAGATCGCATCCTGTCAGCAAAACAGAAGGTCAGTACAAAAGTGTGACTTATCGAAGCGAGAATCCTTAACCGGCAATAATCCTTAATATTAGCAATAATTTAACAATAATATTAGCAATAATAGATCACATAGCTATACTATTAATTCATTATATTTATATTTAGCCATTTAGCAGACGCTTTAATCCAAAGCGACTTACAAATGAGGACAAGGAAGCAACTTCAAGTACAAAGTACAAAATTCATAGAATATGAAAGTGATTACAAAAGAACCATAGATATGACAAAACTGATCACAGGTGTGAATTCATAGAGCTAGAACCTGTCATTGGAAAGTCTCGAGCGGTCTGCTTCTCTCCGTTTCATTTCTACAGACCGAGACCGGCCTCTTCTGGTTGGGGATCTGTTGTGGAATGAAGATCGGTCCTGTCTGGATCCCCTGTCTGTGCCATGGTCAGGTGTCCGGTGGCTTCTAGCATGGACAATGGTAGTGCGCTCTTGTGAAACTTCTTTTCTGCTAGGAGACCTGTTTTCTTTTCCAGCTGAGGTTTCTTTTGAGGGCGCCTTGACATGGTTCTTCTCTCTCTCCCTGTCTCTGTCAACTTCTGGCAAGCTGGTATTTCTCTCTTTAGATCTAGATCTGCTCTTTCTCTCTGAGGATTTGAGGCTTCTGTGTTCAACATTTTGCTGATCATACTGTGTGGCTGATGGTGAAGGGAGTCTTCTAGCATTATTTGTCTTTCGATCCATTTCTGTGTCCTGCTTTTTGTCACTTGAGGAACGTCCCTTGGTCGTCACTGGAGATTTGGACCCACGACCCCCATCTTTGGATCTCTCAATGCTTCGCGATCGTCTCCTGTCTCTCGCTTGACTGTGACTCCAAATATCTAGCTTTGTTTCTTTTTCGGTCTTTTGATGTTGGATTGCCATGTCGCTTGACCCATCTTCTTGCCAGGACACTTCTTCAGCATCTGTGTGATCTTGTCGAGGTCTAATGGGATCCCTTGTTACTTGATGGTCCTCGTGTTCTTTGGAATTCACATGCTCACTGAAGTCCTGTCTCCATTGCTCACAATTTTGCAGAGCCTCCTGGATCTCACCATCCTCTTCTGAGTCTGAGTTATATCCCTGTAATATCAGTCCCATGCCTGATTGCACAGCCCCTTCCATCAGCTCATTATCAAGCTCCGCTTGAATCATGGCCCTCTGTTTCTCTAGATCCTCTAAAGCAGCCAGGTCATCGAGCCTGGATCTCTTTGGTGAGATGATTCCACCATCATAGCCTGTGGAAATGTCTCTATCATTCCTGACTGAGTCTCTGTGTTTACGCTTATGTTTGTGCCTGTGCTGGTGTTTGTGGTCCCTCTCATCTGGGGAGGGATATTTATGCTTCCTGTGTTTACTTCGATGTTTGTGTTTTCTTCTCTTGTGTCTTTCCACTCTGGCAAAGTCCATGTCCTCTGCTTTTCCAGCCCCATCTGCACCAGGCGCATATTCATTTTCGTCCACGCTGTCAGAGCTCTCCACATCAAACCTAACACAAAGAAAACAGGAGCATACAATAGATATGTTTTACAACTGTTTTAGACAAGGACGAACAATGTCTAAAAATGAACGTCAACGTCACAGTTAATTCAGGATTACGTTTAAGCGACGCTTATTAAGGTAGTATTTACGAAAACATACAACTGGCTTGTGTTTAATGTCCACAGGTATTAACGGAAAAAGCAAATCACACCAGTGAAAAATGATTTTTTTTTATTCACAACACATGTAGTTAGATGTTTAGTTATCTAAATACAAAAGTATTGTACGTAATATTCTTAAGCGTCGCTTACGTGTAATTCTTTGCGATTGTTTTGGCCAATGCGTCCATGTTCGCCATCTTGGATTACTCCTGCTGAGTCGGTTGGTAATCCAAACGAGTCGCTCTAGAGTCGGTTCAATTGAATCATGCTCTGGAATCAATTCTGACTTTGGGAGGAAATCAAACTGTCCAGCAAATGTTGTTTGAAATGTTTACCATATTTATCTCTTTTGTATACACCATTGTCGAGTGCATATATCACGCTTAGCAGTATTTTGAACAAACTTGAATGAAATACTGAATCTATTCACTTTACGTTGATTCAATTCAGTTGGATGAATCTTTTGAAACGTTACGAAAACACGCATGCGCAGAGTGTAGGAAGCCCGAAAGCGAACAAGAAGAGTACAAGGAACCGTCAGTGTTTACGATTTACTTTTCATACAATTTACGACTATTAGGTCTTTTAAACAAACAATTGTTGACTTAACGTCATAATTAATGTTGACGAATTCAAACCCGTGTTTATCTTTTGTGTTAGGGAAGCGTGGCACCTTACGCTTACTGCGCGGTTGGTAACAATGCTGTGGTCCCTAAACCACACGTCGGAGTACGTACAGTAGATACATTTAAATACGCCACAAAGCCTTAGACGCAGGTAGGGACATCATTTAACACACTAACCCGTTAATGTCTCCGTTAAGTAACAAAAACGTTCAGATGTTATTTTGAATGTAAATGTTAACGTTATTGCTTGGTAATGTAAACGTTATTTAAACATATTTGTATGTTATGTAAACATACTAGTCTGTAACTGCTTAAGAACCCAACTGCTAGGTAGGTAATTCCTTCTATAAACATTTTTGTTAGGCTGATTGAAAGCCTTTTCACATTCTGATAGCAATCATTAAGTAAAGTGGTCTGAATATATTTATACTTTCATTTCTGTGGAAGGCACAGGGCTATAAAATGCTTGTCCAATCATTGTATTCTGTCTGAACGTAATGATAGGATGTCCTGCTTTCCTGTCACACTACCTTAAATAAATGCATTGGAGGAGGCATGGCTTTGGAGGGCACTTTGAAGGCAGGGTGGGATCCTGCGCTTTCAAAGCTAGCTTGCTATTGCTAGCCTTTCTGAATTCACTTAATAATTGAATGTATAGTTTTCTGGATAACTCGCCAGAAGTTCTAATGTCTGATTGATCTGTTTTCCTTTTTTATTTTTTCAAGAATGGGTGGATTTAAAGATACATATCAAGATGTCCAACCAGTAACCCTTCGACTTGTAGAAGAAAATGTCATTTCCAGCCTTTACTGCAGCTCAGCAGAGGGAATTGAAGCCCATGTATCCACATTAGTGGAAGCTTTCTTAGTTGAAGTATACCGATGTAGAGTCTGTCAATTTACCAGCAGTCACAAAAACAGGATTAGTCATCATGTCATGGAGAGACATGATCCTACTTCTCCATGTCCCCATTTACCATGTCTGGAAAAAGAGGATGAAGAGAGTTTGGGTGTGGTGATGAGGGTTGATGATGAAGGAGAGGTTGACCAGAATAGCTCTCCCTATGACTTGGAGAGTGACCTCCATTCTGGATCAAAAAGCAATGAGGATCAAATGGACATGGAACGCATGTCCTTTCTTCTTCCAATGTATGGCATGTTTCAGAACATCAGCCCACGGTCATGTGACATTGGCCTGGGTTCCAACTCGGATGGCAATTTGCATGTGGCACAGACTTGTGAGGTGAGTTTAAATCTGCTAGGAATGTCAAATCGAAATTTTGGGGCTAAATTACATTTGAGCTTTTGGTTTATCCAGGTGACCACACTGTTTGAGGAAGAGAGGCACGGTGAGGACAGTGAAGAGGAGTCTGTGTTTCAGCTGGAGGATGCTAGCACGGACCTGGCTGTCCCTTTAACCAGTGGAATGGACACAGATGTGCAGGATGAGGAGATGGCCCAATCAGCTCATCTGATGACTCTTGGACTGTGCAGAATCTCCAGCACTAAGTGTACACCTCAGTCTGCAAGTTCAGTGAAAGAACTGTCCCGTCCCGCAGGTGAGCAGGATGCTGGAGATAACATCATGGATGACAGACAGCCTCTCCTGCCGGTTGGTGAATTGCAAAAATCATCTGAGGAAGATGGTGGAGTGGCATGCATCCTCTGTCAGACAGTTGCATCCAGTCGTAGCATGCTAGAAGTGCACTTGAAATGCCACAGTGGAGACCAAGGATTTAGGTGCCCACGCTGTGGCTGGGAGTCAGAGGAGTGGGCTGATATGGAGCAACACTGGAGAGGCCATGGAAAGAGAAAAGGTTCCAAGCCACATAAATGTAGTGTGTGTCCCAGGACGTTCAGGAGAGCTGATTCACGAGATGCTCATGAAGAAAGGCATAAGAAACACCATCACTCTCGATCTGAGCCAGCCACTCTCGCACAGTGTTCTCTATGTCTGGAATGGTGTCACTCAGGGAAGGAGTGGGAGATACATCAACAAAGTCATTTTCAAGGAGGATTCAAATGTTTACACTGTGATTTTAAAGGTACCATTACTTTCTAATCTGAGATAAGTTTGGATGCATCCTTTTAGGATTTGAAATGTGGTGACGATCACATGTATTGTGATGTATGGTAATATACAGTGGCCCCAAAAGGACAAAGAACACCCATTTAAGACCCATTTAACCAACATTAGATTGTTTTTAGTTTTATTCCATGCATGCAAACTTTGAGTCCGTCTTTATGTTAGTGCACCCATAAACATTTACAAATTTCCATTTTAGTCTTTCTCTTTTGGGGAAACAGACCAAAACATTAATGAGTCGACCTGCACTGCACATAATTTTGTCCTTATCTTTTGATGTTTGTGTCTTTTCCTTGTTATGAGTTTTTTTGTCTGTCTTCTAGAAAAGTCATGGAAGAAAACCCTGAAGCATATTCACACTCAACACAAACAGGGTGAAACAAATCAAGTGAAGCAGATTATCCACAGCATGTAACTAGCGACTTGTGCTATCCTTCCACTTATTGACTTAAAAGAGTTTGCTGAGACCTTTTAAGATCACCCTTTAAGTGAAACATGCTATGTCTTGTCTGTGTGCAGAGAACACCCGCAACTGAATACACAAGCATCCACCAAATACTCCGAATGCCTCAGGAGAATGAAGCCAGAGTCATGGTGCCAGGTTAAAAAGAAGAAGATGAGAAGAAGGGTTTTGGGAGAGGAGAAGAACAATAAGGATGGGAAGGACAGAGTGAGACACTTGAAGAATGAGACATCAGTAGGACTTAATATTTCCAGACGGAAAGAGTTTTGCTGCAACCTCTGTGACAAGTAAAGGAATTATTAAATTCCCTGTTAAGCTAAATTCAACTATTACTGACCTATGGGAACTTTATGCAGTCAAATCGTATTGTCTTATCAAATCTTAGTCAAATCTTAAAGCATATAAATGCTATATAAAACCGTAAGTATTACACATACTATAGTATCATAGTGCTATCATTTTATGAGGCGATTTATGTACCATCAAGGAAGTTTCCATTATATCTAGCATAACATTGCAGAAAATGTCTATACATTTTTTAACTGTTAATCATCCATTTTCTATAATCATCCCTGTACAGGAAGTTTTCAACCAAGCTGACCATGCGTCGTCACATGGGCATCCATCAGGGGGAAAAGCCATTCAAATGCCCACACTGCCACTATTGCACCCGTCTCAAAGCTTCACTCATACAACACCTCCGTGTACATACAGGTGTGGTTCCAGCACATTATATTACATGTACAACATGTCATAACATGTTATATTACATGTTAGTTATCTTCGTTTGATGTATTACACATGTACATGTATGTCTTTTAAATGTATGAATGTGGAGCAGTAACAAAAGCTTATTGTTGTAGCACAACTTTGTGTTTGTTCACCATATTTCTTTAGCTTTGGTCACTTAGCATAAACTATTCTCTAAACTGTGGCGTTTAATGGCTTTCCCATGGTCCTTTAATTAGAAAAGTAGCAAATATGTGGAAAAGACAGATCCCCTGCAGTAGGGATGTAGATTTCCATTTTAGTGTTATGGTGACGTGCACAGAATTAAAGCTTTGTGGAAGTCTTTTCAAAAGAATTGTTCTCATGAAACCGTTGCCATGGCGCTGCGCTACTCGAGCGTAAGAATTTCTGAGATGTTTTTTTCCCACTTGCTTTAGGTGAGAAGCCATACAAGTGTTCCCAGTGCTCCTATGCTTCCATTGACAGAAGCTCACTGCGCCGACACTCAAGGACGCACACACAAGAAAGACCGTACTGCTGCCAGTACTGTCCTTACAGCAGGTACAGGCACACACCTGCCGCGATGTTGACGGGCTAAACTTGTTTCGTGCTCACTCTGTAACTAAAGATAATGCCCTCCATCTTACTTTAGCATCCAGAAGAAGAGCTTAGACCTCCACTCGCGACGCCATCACACAGGAGAATCCTTTCCTTGTCACTTGTGTCAGTACTCCACACCAGACCGCCAGCTGCTGGTACGACACGTAAGGAAACATCACAGTGGAGATCAGCCTGGAGTACTGGGGCAAAGGAACAGCTCCTCTTCTGGCTCCAAGACTGCGTCCTCACAAAGAGCACGAACAGCCAAATAATATCTGTGAATTCTAATAAAAATGTGTTTTTATTTTATTAATGCCACGTCTTTGAACGTTTCTTATCTAATGCTCTTAGTCATTTAAGTACGCTAAAGCAAGGTGAGGTTCTTTAATTTCGTTTAATAAAAAATATGGTCCTACTTAGACCAAGTGAATCTTTATTAGCCATTATGAATTGAAATATGGGAGTCCTGGTATGCAGTATATATTTAGGAAAAATATCCCCCATCATAAGTGCCTAATATAATTCACTCTGTTTTGGTGGGCTGTTAGTTACAGCTTTAAAATAGTAACAGATTAAAGGATTGATACAGTAAGCGCTTAAACTGACAACCAAATCCCACTACCAATCCAATAGAAACAGGATTTTACCACCTGTTGCTTAACAAGGCGATAAGAGACCAATTAATAGTGCAAGATTTAAAGTTTAATGTTGCTGTAGACTACATGTTTTCTTAAAGATTTTTAAAAATATATTAGTTTAAAGCAATCGCTGATTTTGAACTATTCTGTGCTGATGTCTTTCCTTTGAGATGGAAACAGCAGGTCGCTGGTTATACACAGTTGAGAAACGTATGATCGAGGGAGAGAGTGCAGAGACGAAGTGCGCGTAATGGAGCTATTAGATCTCATCATCTGTAGACGAAGGAATAGCAGACGAGTGTGGAGTTTGTTCTACTGTTGTGAGATAAAGCAATTATCTTGTATCTAATACCCTCATGATTTGCTGTGTAATATCGTTAGGTCAATTGCCGACTCTTTATTTCTCGGTTTTGAAAAGAACAGAGGACTCAACTCTGTCGTGGAAACTTTATTTATATTCCGGACCTTTCGCACATTGTTATTTGTGGTATATGGATAATTACCGTCGAATGACTTCATTTAAATACAGTTATGGCAGGTGTTGATATGACAGGTTTTCCTGATCTGACTGTAACCGACTGTTGGGTAACTGGACTCGAGCGCTTCGCTGTTGGACCGGATGGAGAAGAGGAGTTCTTTGAAATTAGAGCCGAATGGTCTGAAAATACCATAACGTATTTGCGAAGGCGCTATTATGATCTAGTGAAACTGGCAAATAGTTTGGAGAAATTAAATTCAGAAGACAGCGGGAGTTTGACGCAGTCATTGATGCTTAAGGGTATGAGATTTACGTATTACAATTGGTTTGCGTCGTGTAGAGGACTTTAGCTGATCGTTTAACTGATTGAAGATTTTGTTTTTATCAGCACTGCAGAAGATAAAGGAAGCCGAGGAAAAGAAGGAGACTGAAACCAGGTTGGATGGGGTGGAAAAGTTGTTAAGACATATAATCAAAATGCCAAAAAAGGTGCTTTTTAGTTTAGACTACATTAACCATTGCCTATAAGAACTACATATTAATACAGGTAACTTACTTTTCCACTCCAGTACTCACAGTGTGAAGCAGTTCTTGCTTTTTTTAAGACTTCTCCTCTTGACTACACTTTAAAAACCATGTATGGTCCAATCCAGCCCTTCTACCAGAGTCCTGTAACTATAGCCGGTTTGTATTACTTTCTTTAAATTAAATATATACAGAGAACTGACATAAAATGAAGCTCTGTACTTTATAAGATGATGTTTGATCTTTATTGCAGATGTCAGAAGGGCCAATGGATTTTGTCTGGCCAATACCGAGACTGTTTTTTATGATGCACATTTACAAAAGGAAGGAGCAGAACCCTCTTCAGTACACTCTTCAGAATGCAGGTAAATATTTATCTTCTGCTCTTGGTCTCCATCTACTGATGTTTGCCAAACGTGAATCCGCAAGGTATGTGTATTATGTCATCATATCCAGCTCTGAGATGGAGGCCCAGATATGGACAGGAACAAGATTTCAAAGCGGGATCAGATGTGACAAAGAATTTGTGCGTACACCTCACTCCATCGGCCAAGGTTGGACCACCAGTGCCATTGATAATAAAGAAGCAGAGTATCGCCCTGAAAAATCACAGGTTACCCCCAGCACCCTCACCTGCCCCCACCTACATGCCTGTGAGACCGACATCCTTGAATGACTTCAACTGATCACAGCTTTTTTAAGATACTAATCACTTTTTTCAGCATATTTTTGTTCAGAAAGCTTGGAGAAATATTGAGTTGTTTAACCTTCCTGCTCGGGAAACTTTAGGCACAGGACTTTTTTTACATAAAGAAAAATGAAGGATTTTAATAAAGATTCATATAGATGTATAAAATGTATAAGATTAATAAAAGTACAATTTTTAATAGGAATGACTATATGTATTATTAAAAAGTTAATGAAATTGCCTTATATTAATACACTTATATTAATAAATAGTTTTTTAGAAAGCTTTTTACCAGTTTTGTTATTTTCCTATGTCAGGGAAACAGATATATACATAAAATGTATATTCTGATAAATAATCTGATATATATCCTGAAAAGATCAATTGTTGTGCATGGAGTTACAGGTTAATACTACTACATTTAGCTGAGTTTTATTAATGACTGATTAGATAAATACATCTATGTTTATAAAAGTAGGCCAAGTCCTTATATTGACACAGGCTGTGTTAGGTTGATCATTATTTAACTGGCACAGAGAGAATCATTTCATTCCACGTTCGGGTCAGTGAATAGTTCTGGTGATGAGGGATGTCAATCAGTTCTTATTGAAACAGTCATTCTGCTCCACTTGCTCTCCAACACTGCATAAATTGATTTTGCTCATTGAATCCACTCAAACAATCCATACACCCCCATTTTGGGTCAAAAAAGTTTTTTCCATGAACTCTCTGTGGCTGATTTTCTAAACAACAACATTGAATACATTTACTTAACTAATGAGTTCTAAACATCGAACGGATGTTCATAGTTCCTCCTGATGACCTCTTTTACTGTGACAGGACTGTCCAGTTCATTGCTCGGACTTCTGCCAGTATTTCAAATTAAGCATTTGAACTTCAAATGAAGTTATGAAAATGGGGTCAGTCATGTGGAAGGAAACATCCCTTCCTTTCTCAGTGACACTGTAGCTGTTTTTATATCAACATTCATCATTTACAAACATCATTCCAAATTTTAGCTCTATAGTGAAAGACTATAGTGTGTTGAAAACAAACACATTGTTTTAATAAAATAAATGGAATAAAGCACATTAAAATGTCTACATAAAGTGTTTGCTTCTGTTTTGTTTTTTAAAGTACACAAGCTTGTACACATTTCTTTGCTTTCAGAAATGCCAAATTATAACATTCATACATACTCTACAAATGTCCTGATATTGTATAAAATTCTATATTATATTCTTATATTCATTACATGCATGTATATTTGACATGTCTGTATATTATAATCTATATGCTATAATATTAATAACTAATAAAAACTATATTCGTTTAATAAAAACTATGAAAGAAAACTGTTGAATAACACAATATTATGCAAAATAGCTCAAAAACAGCAACAGGTTCAATACGGTTTTAACCAGGTCAAAGGATTTGTCACAATTTTGACCATTACCACAGGCTAAGCTGAGAACAACTGATCAATGATAACTTTGTGCTACATTGATCAGTGGATAAAAAGCTAATGTAGGTAGCCACCATTCACAGACTGGCAATAAGAGGAGAACAGCTCCACTGTTTATTTTACATGAGAATTTAAAAGCTTTTTCCCTTTTTCAGAATTAACTTTTGTATAAAATTCAGCTGCTTGGTATACAAAAACTACTGAATCTGCAGTAGACCAACCAGCTCAGTATGAGTCATCACTCTTCATGGGGAGTGCACCACTGTGTCCCTGGAGATAACAACTGCACTACAAGCCTTAAGGAATCCTTGGGCAGCAGGAACTACAAGTTACTCCATGTGCCTTTCCACGGCTCGGCCCACAGTCACCACCATGAGCCTCCACATCCTTTCCCCACGGTGGATGTTCCAGATCATGCCCATTACATCATCGGTTCTGTCATCCTACTCGTGGGCATCACTGGAGTGATAGGAAACGCATTGGTGATTTATGTGTTCTGTCGAAGTAATAGTCTTCGCACTGCGGGAAACATGTTTGTGGTCAACCTGGCCGTGGCTGATTTCTTCATGTCTCTCACCCAAGCACCCATGTTCTTTGTGGCCAGCCTGCACAGGCGCTGGGTGTTTGGTGAGCGTGTTTGTGAGCTCTACGCCTTCTGTGGAGCTCTCTTCGGAATCTGTTCCATGATGACTTTGACTGCTATTGCTGCTGATCGCTGCCTGGCTATAACTCAACCTCTCGCGCTCGTAGGCAAAGTTAGTCGACGCAAAGCTGGCATAGTTTTAGCTGCTGTGTGGCTTTATTCCCTGGGCTGGAGCCTTCCACCCTTCTTTGGCTGGAGTGCTTATGTACCTGAGGGCCTCCAGACCTCCTGTTCTTGGGACTACATGACCTTCACTCCATCAGTGCGTGCATACACCATCCTCCTCTTCATTTTTGTGTTCTTCATCCCTTTAGGCATCATTGGAAGCTGCTACTTTGGAATTTTCCACGCTATCCGGGCAGCAGGGAAGGAGATAAGAGAGCTGAATTGTGGAGAAACACATAAGGTTTATAAACGTATGCAGAATGAATGGAAGATGGCTAAGGTTGCCCTTTTGGTGATTTTGCTTTTTGTAATATCCTGGTCACCCTACTCCATTGTGGCCCTTACTGCAACAGCAGGATATTCCCAATTTCTCACCCCCTATATGAATTCGGTACCTGCCGTCATAGCCAAAGCCTCAGCAATCCACAATCCCATCATCTATGCAATTACACACCCTAAGTATCGGTCAGCTATTGCACGTTACATTCCTATACTCCGTCATGTTCTGTGTGTAAAAGAGAAGGCTCTCCGTTCTTCTTTCAGTTCCAGCAGTGCCCTCTGCTCCCGCCGTCCGACCCTCACCAGCCAATGTTCTACAGGGGCTTGCATTGGAAATGCAGCACGAACCAACGGCCGCTGGGGAAAGACCCGTTTGTCTTCTGCTTCAGATTCTGATTCGTGCTGGACTGAGAATGAGGCTGATGGTTCCAGTGTAAACTCCCAGAACTCCGGCCGCCTTGTGTCCACAGAGATCTCAACAGATACAGCAATTCCACCAGCACAGTCCAGCACTGCCACCACCAGTGGGCAGAAATTATGCAAACCGGACAGGGTTATAAGCATACCTGTGCCCTCTATTGCTTTTGAAACAGATTCGTCAGATGGAGAGGCTATTTCTGATGGAAAGATTTTCCTGCTTGGGGAAAAACAATAATGTAATTCTTCAACAG
>JAZGTJ010003906.1:0-33055 GCA_036877575.1 Botia almorhae
GAAATCCTAAAATAACACGTTACATATGAATGAAATCCTAAAATAACACGTTACATATGAATGAAATCCTAAAATAACACGTTACATATGAATGAAATCCTAAAATAACACGTTACATATGAATGAAATCCTAAGATAACACGCTACATATGAATGAAATGCATTGTGGTGGATTCACACAGTGTCGAACCGTTGGTAAGGATCTGAATGTCTCTCTTTCTCATTGTTTAATTGGCAGTGAAATAAAAGATCATCATCAGTGAGATGAGTGTTTCCTGCTCTTCATCTTGTAAAAGTAGATTTCATGCTTGATTTGAAATCCCTAATAAGTGTTTTATTTTGACTGGTCATAATCCTCTTGATGGACCTCACAATAGCCCAGCATCTGCCGCTGAACGCGAGCTGATTCTCCCTGAATCTTTCTGATTATCTGCCAGAGAAGGCGTTTCCTGCAGATGTACCATGAAATTTGTTTGCACAAAACTCTGAGTCCTAAACCTTAGGGCAGTTTCCTATGAATATTCATGAGGCACACACAGACGTCACCCTTTTCCAGTGCTGGACTGATTATGAATATTCAGATGAAGGGTGGCGAGCATCAGTCTTAACAAGCATGATTATTCATGAGTGGTCAGAGCCCAGCATTTAAAACGGGCCGGGACTCTCAGGAACAGCATCAGACCATCTGGAGGTTTTGGGTGTTACAATATAACCCACTGCTGGTTTTGAAAGCAAGAGGCTTATACCAGAAGCCACAAGTAGCTGTTTTGATGCTGTCCTGAAACTGATGAGTCTGATGACTTATCCTGGTGTTATCAGACTCTCGAGTCATGTTTCTGTGCAGACTGGCTGGGACAGAACGGCTGACACTCCGGTCATGAAGCAGTTCATTCCTGACACCTGACGCAGGTGCAGCTGGGCTAATAATTATAAAATGTTGAATATGAGGTGAACTTCATCAAAACTTATTGCTTTTGTGTTTTATATTCATTGTTTTTTTAGTTTTAAGGTACAATGTACATCACTTATTCCTTTATTCTCACGGAACCATATATGCAGACATTTGTGTTATGAGGAGCACATATTGGTGACGCACATGACACCTCGTGCGGCGCGCTGACAGCGCCATCTTTAAAACCAGATTTGCCGCTGACGGGTCGGGTGTGTTTTCTCTCGCTCTGCTAACGAGAGCCTGAGTGAAGATGAGAGACGTTTGTTCAAGGAATTAATTTGTGCTCTGTGTTTCTGCAGAATTAAAAAACCCGAGACCTCCATCGTCAACATCGTCTTTATTAAATAGGATCACAAGCAGAGTAAAACTGTTACACAGGCAACAGTTCTGTCTGATTTCAGCAGAGTGTCTTGTTCAGTGTTAGAACTGTGAGCTCTGATGTTTGTTGTGCTGTCATTTCTGTTTGCCATGATGACATATAATGCTGAGGAAGGTTGACAGGATTTACTGTGTGACTTCAGAACTGTTCTGATTATATAAATATATAATAATAGTAGATTCTGTGATACATTTCATAACGTTAGAATATTGCCTTCTAAAACACCACTGTTTTCAAACGGGTCCTTTAGTCCTGCCCCAAACTAACAGCAGAAATTGACATGAGTTGTGTTCTGAACGCCGCACGGTTTCTCTGTTTATACTCTTCTGACAGTCATAAATAGCTTTACTCACACGCAAATCTGCACATTAAACTGTTTGAAGAAAATATTATAATATGGAAAAATTCATAAATTAAGCTATCAGTCAGTCACAACATACTGCAGCCAGTTGAGTGAATATTGGCCGTCTCTCTGGCTCTGCAGTGTGTGACAGAAGAAACAGAACGAGGAGACATATGGATGTGTAGGGAGGCCCTGATGCTGCTTATGACAATGAGGGGCCCTGTTTCTCTACAGTATATCCACCTGTTTGGTTTGTTAGTCTCCCAACGTGAACAGAATTTCCTCTTCTATGGGATTAAATGGAATGATATGTCACGGCCATCTTTTGTTTTCTTCGTAAAACCGCTGTTTTCCCCTTTATTCTCTCCCTTGAGTGCGACAAGCTCCAGGCCTGGCTGGTGCACCTGATATAGACACACAATGACACAGAACACATTGTTCTTTGTTGGGCAATATTTCTTAATTGAGGCCAAAGATGTCAGTTTCATACAGTTTGTGATCTAACATTCAGCACAACAACTCAATGCAGAGTACCAAATTTATTTCATAACAGTTACAAAGAACACAATATTTCAAAGCCTTCTTTATCTTACACAAGCTGTACACCGATGGCATGTTTTTCCTTCTAAATGATCCCGGGACAGACGCTAGAAATATTAAATAGAAAACCGGAGAAACAAAAAAATTAAGTTGATGGAAAAATATGAAATTAAAAAAAATTGTAAATGGAAACCATTTTACTGTACCCTGATACATCGTTTAGGCCTCTTGCGCATTTAGAAAGGTTTTTACAAAAGAATGGGATGGCCTGGCCATCTCACAACAGAAACAATCTTCTTTGGTTCTATGATTCAGTTTAATACATTTGAACAGAGTTCAATCACTTTTATAAAAATATCTGTTTGTCCAATGGCAGGTTTTCTTTTTTATTAAAAATGCAACTTCAGTGCAAACATCGTAACAACAATCTGCTCAGAGAACCGAACGTTTACATTTCAAGTATTGAAACAGTTCAGTGTGTGTTCATCCGGTGTGGGTTACTACTGTACATTGCATAGACGGTGTGGCACTTTTTTATCACTCTGTACTGTCATGTTCAAGTGCTGTAATTTGTGCATTTTGTCATTGTTTTACAAGTGCTCTGCTGCACCTCACATGACTGAACAATATCTGCAAACTTGTGTGAAGTGAGTGAATTTCAGTTAAAGTCATTTTTCAAAGTTGTTTTTTCAAGATCTCTGTTAGTTGCAGGAGTGACTGGCTGTAGTTTGACATTCAATTAAACTCTCACGACATGCCCGATGTTTAATGAAGCTCATGTCTGTAGTGACAAACTGTCTGTTTAAATCTCTCTGATGAGAAATCATCATGAAAAATGTTACAAAATGCAGCGTGTCTGAAAAGTTCTGAAAGGTTCCTGTGTTTCCACGACTTCAGATGCTGTCTGACAGGAACTGGACTGGCCATCAACAGGAAGTGCTGATGTTGTTCTGAGGATGCTCAGTGCTTTATGATTTAGTTCTATGAGTCCACTTCAACCAGTTTCAACCACTTCAAAAACATGGAAGAAGACTCTCAATCCCTGCGATGTTCATGAAGTGTTTACACTGAATGTGATGAAGACGCGCTCTTATGAGACTAAACTCAGAGCTGCTGTTTTTAAATGCAGAAAAAGAAAATAATTGTCTTGACCAGTGATATGAAGTGACTGATGAGGAAAAACATGATCTGTGTGAAGCAGCCATAATGTCTGAAACAAACCTGTATTCATAGACTGAATAAACTGAAACAAACATAAATATATGTACAAAGATCTGTGCACGAGTGGAGGAGCTGCTGGTGTGCTAATGAAAGTGTATGTGAGCACAGATTACTTTATGGATGTTTATAAATATGACTTTACTGTAATATTTTTAGTATTCTTTTCTGCTTTTGGGAACTTTTCATTGGCCCAGTCTGTTTTAAACTCAAGCACATCCACACTCCTCTACAATCATGTTGGGCACGTCTCTCTTCACAATGTTGTATTCATCATCAAAGTACAGCATGGACATGGTGCTGAGTTTGGTCGGGATGCAGCAGGAGTTCATTGATCCTGGACTCATTCCCCGCATGCGGTACTGATTCACTACAGCTGTGTGGAAAGACGATGCAGAGCCTGGAACTCCGGCCATGTACGCCGGGCAGCTCCCTTCACAATAATTCCCAAAATATCCTGATGGGGCAATGATCCAGTCGTTCCAGCCAATGAGGCGGAAGTCGATGTAGAACTGCTGGCGACAACACAGACTGCTGCTGCCATCGCATTCCAGGCCGCGCTTACGAATGCGATGTTTGTTGTCTACCACTCGCGCCTGAACCACCAGGAAAGGACGATGAGACTCATCGGCTGGGTTCACCAATACAGGCTGGACTCCCGCGTTCTCGCAGCCCTCACAGCGCACATCCAGGTTCTGCCGGCGATCACCCCTGGAGAAGACCAGCTGCACGGCGGCTGTCAGAGGAATTGTGTGCCAGCCGCTGCGTTTTAGGTCCACACGCTTCTCCACTAAGTTCCATGTGCTGCCGAGACCCGGTTCCTGAGAATACAGCTTCACTGTGACCTTCCTTCTAGAACCCTTCTCCAGAACAGTGGGCAGCTTTCTGAAGTAAAGCCACAAGTTTGCCTGGGACACGTACAGGTTCTGGTTTCCCTCGTTGGAGATGATGAAGTACAGGCTGGTCTTAGAGGTCAGCAACTCATCTGTGGGAAAAAAATAAGGGTGAGAAGAACATCAGCTCACTGCATTTGATCAACTGATACTGAAATAACTGAGGCAACACACTCCTGTGAAGCAGATGAAGCTGTTGAAGAGAGGAAATGATGTCACAGGGACAGACATGAGCTGCAGGTAGTACTACACAGTGTGAGTGAGAGCCTCTACTGCATATAAACAGCATCTCAGTCTCATTGAAGCTGTTACAGTGATTGTCACAAAAGAAAATACATATTACTCAATCAATAATAATAATCGCTATGCCACGAGAGTGTTCATTACAGTGAAACTAAAATATTATCCTTTAGATCATTATATGGGCAGAACAGACAAATGTTATTGTCAAAAATAATGCCACAAACTTTGCCCAAAAAATCCTAGTGATCTGATTTCTGTCTTTTGATAGTGAAATATGAGCCGGACATGATGTTGACAGGTTTTGTGAGATTCACACCAGGAAGTGCCTTTAATTCCTCTCTGCACGGTTAAAAACAGGCCCTGGGAGACCTCCATTCTCCGAGTCTCATGACAGTGCTGCTCTGGGGTCAGCTCCAGTTGGCTGGGAGTCCAGACAGAGATGAGGAGAGCTCATGGGAGAACAACACAACGCTTCAAAGACTCACTGAGCCTTAAAAAGAGCACAATGAGCCCTGTGATGTCACAGGAAATGCATGGCATGACCACACATTCAACATACAGTGATACAGTGAGAGTGTGTCAAGCACACGGAAATGAGCGAGTAACAGCGAGACAGAGAGAGTGATGAGTGTGAGAGAGAGATGAGAGAGAATGATGAGAGTGAGAGAGAGAGATGAGAGAGCAAGAAGGAGAGAGAGAGGAGAGAGACAGGGGTCTGGAGTCAAAGAAATTTAATTTTTGAGACTTCCTTAAACAAACAACATATCTAATATATTTATATAAACAACCTTTTACATTTTCTGATGAACTTGCCCTTGCAAAACTGCCAGTTCTGGTTTTGGTTCCTCAGATTGTTTTTATTGTGTTGCTATTCGGTTTCTAGGGTAATCTGAGTGGTTCCTTTCAGTAAAATAAAACTTCACCCCTAAGCCTCTAAGATGTTATATCACATCTATCACCTCACATCTCTAAACAGCTTTCATTCTGTCCATGACAAGTCTCAGTGTCTTCAGTACACACCACTAACTGTAGCTGTTCACAATAACTACAGGCGGTTCCAGTGAGAGGATCTTTGCATGACGTGATATTTAGTATCAGTCTGCTTCCACATAAAGAAGAAATATGATGTTTACATTCTCCATGATGTAAACATCCCTCACGCTGCAGAACACACACACAACAAGAATCAAAACAAACATATCTAACAAGTGTTTTAACTTTCAATATTTTGTATACTGTGTTATATTTTGTATACTGTGTTATTGGTACGTGTTTACAAATGACGTGAACTTCATGTTTTGGAAGCAATAGGTAGGAGAGAGTGAAATATCTCTGCTAGTCACACGGCTAACTTACAGTTGACTAACTGGATCATTAGTTAACTACTCAAAAACTCCCCCTCACTGAATTAAAGGAAACACTTCATAAAAACATCCTTCTTCAACAAAACACAAACATTATGTAGCTGAACAAACAATTAAAGACAGTTCACACAAAATATACATTCTGACATCATGTACTGTTTCTCACATTTGTGACTTTCATCCAGCAGAAAGAGAATGAGCATGAGAATCATGATATAATATTTGTGGATGGATCCAGACTCAGTGACTGGAAGAGTAAACAGTGTAAATTCATTCAGATGTATCAAAATGTTTGTGACATTTTTTGTGACATTTCAAAATTCTTTGGTTAAAGCCTCACAGTAAAGCTGCCTGTCACAAGTGGAGCAGGACAATATCTGGGTGGGCCTTTCTAAAGCTACAATACAACCTGCCCAGCATGTCTCCACCTGCACGGGGCCGAACAACACAGGAGAGGTAATCTCATGTCATCCACGGGGGTTTCAGACTGCCATCAGGACACAGCTGGAGATCTTGAGAGATAAACAACATCCTCACAGCTGCTCATGTTACACACTTTAGGTTCCTATTTTAGTCCTACGACTCAAAACACCAATTACACACTGTATGTAAACCATGATGGCACCCATATCACAATATAAACCTCTGATAGCATGTTTACTGAAGAACTGACACACCACAGACTGATAAAGGAGAATGAAAACAGCGAGATTATTCATTTCTAGTGTTGTGTGGTTGGTTGCCATGACGTTGCTACATTGTTGCTAGGGTGTTCTAAGTGGTTGCTAGGAGCCCACCTCAAATTCTTTCTGATGTTCTACTCTCTAAACAGATCTATGACAGGATCCATAGATCACCCATCACTTGCCTGGTGAAAGCTTTAGGCCTGATGCTTTAGAAAAATAATAGCACACATCTTCTAACACGTCACATGATTTGAGCTGTCAGAATAACAGATAACTAGGGTTAAGCTAATGAGATTTAACAAGACAGCCGTGCTAGGCTAACACACACAGCTAATAATAGAATGGATGGTGTTTACTGTCACCACCAACTCCAGCTGGAGAAATGCGACGGAAAGCAAGCGTAGAAACAAGAGATAATGGTGAAACAAATGCTTGATTACAGGTTGGACAGAATCCCACTTCAGTTCAGACCTTTGCAAAGCGCCCGGCACATTCATCATTCTCTTCTAATAGATGGAGTGAGCAAATTATCCCTCTTGGCTCTGGTCCTCACCTGAGTCTCCACACACCATTAAGATGTCAGCAAACCTAAAGGAACTCAATTGGCCTCTGGCAGCGCAGGGCAGAACTGTTCTTAAAGAAAACTAGATCCTCCAAAAGATTCTGGCCGCTCTCCAGCACTGCATGTCCTGAGGTCACCCTGCACTCTAATGAAACTGAGAGACAGGCCCGATCTGCAGTGCCAGCAGCTTCAGTCCACCATCATTCAAACTGCACTTCATGTCTTTATTCAAGCGCTCGATCACTATAACTGTTATCTCTTTATTTCATAATGACATGTTTTCTCTTAATTCACTGTTTTATTTTAGTCACTTAACAGTGTCTACTGTCTCTGGTCTAATTGTGAATTATTCATCTCTGCAGGTATTACAAGAAATAAATAAATAAGCTCATCTTTATAATCTTTAATCAAACTGTAACATTCATAGCTGTAAACTAACTTTATTGGTTTATGAAGTCATTAACCCCACCCGCCTAACCAGCTGTCACACAGAAACCACTGCATGTGCACCGATCCGTTACAGTAACTGTTACCTGCTTCACTCATAAATACATCACAATACAGAGTCCAATGGGATGAGATTCATAGCTCAGATGAAACTGAAAACTGCTCAGTCTGTGCGTTTAAACCATCAGACGCATCTTATTCAAATTAAATCACATTAACAAAACAAAAATCAGTTACATTCAATAACTTGCCCTAAACAAGACATCCAGGAAGCTGATGTTGTGTCTATGGTAAAAGCTCTCAAGAACACTGGCTATCATCTGCCTGTGCTGGCACAATGCGGAATAACACAGGCAGCCCAATAGCTCCACCAGGCAGTGTTTAAACAGTCAGGCAGTGAAACGTGTGGCGCTGTTGGTCATTTCAAGTCTCCATCATGAGGCGTTTTGGTAAATTGTTTCTGGGTTTTGTCAGGGTGCCAGTCTCAGCTTGGCAGCTAGCAGCCCACGTCTTTCTTTTGATCGAGCAGAGAGACACGCAGGCTCAACAGGGCCACAGAAAAACACAGCACAAAGGGTCAAAGGCCCGGGTCTGCAGGGAAACCTGCTGGCTTAACCCTCTGTACTGCCTTTGAACTACTCTTTCCCAAATGTTGCTCTTGATGTGGACCTGCAGTCGCCCACATTTGTGAAGTCTACAAGAATGAGTGTGCCCTATTTGGAATGTAATGACTGACGAGGGTGCTTGCGAACTCCGCTTGCAAACGCCTCCTGCATGCCTGATTCGTGCCTTCATTAAAAACCGTGCTGCAAGCATTTGGACCTTGATTTGAGTATGTGATCTTCTCTCTCCTGACCCTATTTTACCCTGAATTCATGTATTAAAAAGACAGAAAGCTCAATTGCAGTTGGAGTGTTAATGTAACAATACCCCTGTATTATGATGTATTTGAGGAGGAAAACAGAATGAGATTAAAAATGTAGAGGACTTAACTTGTTTTCAATGGGAATTGATTTGTTTGGGAAAAGTTGAACAGTCTACGTGTTTGTTGTGTTTCATTTGCCAACCCAGTTACCAAAAGTCACATTCAGTATGAATATAATGAAACCTCAGAGACTGTTTTAATAGAACCTGTACATACAGTTATAGAAATCTATACAGCCAGTCTGAGTCTTTCTTCTGTAGAATGTGTTCTTTAACTGCTTTTAACCTTCATCAGCAATTCAATATCTCCTCATAGTGAAGTCACATAAGGGAGAACCCGAGGCTAGTTGTCATCTGAGAAAGTTGCTCATGAGCTGTATCTGAGTAACTATAAGGTTCAGGGTAAAAATTCAAATGCACAAATGCTTGTTTTCTTTAACTCTGGTTTTCTATGTTGTTTTTTTGTGAATTTTATTCTCCAAACTAAAACCCAATTCAATTCATGAACATTTATGAATCAATACAAGTCTATTATGAATGAATTTAACCACAAGCAACTCCTCGGTCTGCTCTACACCAACAAACATCAACTTACAAGTTCTTAAAATGTGTCTACACAGTTATGATCTATTGGATCAGAACTCCCAGAAAATGAATTGAAACCGTTTCAGATGTGCGCGCTTGGAGGCACGTCTGACACACACCTGTCTCGGCGAAACTGATGATTTCCGACGTTTCCTCCTCCACGTCATTTGCGGACTCGCCGTGCCCGTCCAGGTTTGGGATCTCCACTCTGCCGTCCTCGAGCACTTTCCCGGCGTGGAGCTTCTTGAGCGCCGTGACCATCGCCGCCTTCGGGATGGGGTGGGTGATGTTCGGTCTGTCTCTCATCTGTAAACGGCTCAGAATGTGTCTTTTAACCGCCTCCAAAAAATCCACATCCATCCGCGGGGATCCGTCCGTTTGACTGAGCCCGCAAGACGCGCAGCTTGGCGTGATGCTCTGGGTTTCGGTGTCCGGTGCCGGTGTGCAGTGGATCGCAAGGATGAAGGACACGAAATAGAGCACTTTAAACAAAAGCCTTTTCATTTTCTGTAATTGAACGACGCAATGTGACTGGATGCGTGTGTTTGGAGACGAAAGCGGCACAGTTCGTATCCGCTTTCATTCAAAAGTAAATTAAAGTGTCTAAATCGGTCAGGCTGTAACATCCACTCTTAAAAGTCTGCTCCACAGTTCACGAATTCAACGCAAGTCAAAAGCAATAAATCCTTGAAAGGTGTTCCTGGTGTCGGTTTTGTCTTTGGTCATTCCGTGATGCGTTTAGTGATGCGATCAATATCACAACGGGAGCTTCACGTTATACGATCCAAATATCACAAAGTTCATTTATTTATGAAAAATGAATAAGACACTAAGCAGAAGCCCTTAGATCTGTCCACCTTTACAGCCGCGAATGGCACTTTTGTGCATAAGCCCTGCGCGTCATGACATGACTGCAAGCTCAATATTACGCGTCTGTAAAGCCACAGAGCAAACCGAAGTATACCTGCGCTGCTCCGGCCTTCAACTGTCTTTGCGCTGTTTACTTCCAATCATTCATGATGAGGAAGCGAGTGAATACCAACCACAGAGCACATTCGTCCTGTTCTTTAGTGTGCGCTTCAGTTGAACGTCTCATCTTCCTGCGTTGGACATTTCCAAAGTATATCTTTAAAATACTTCTTCTTTATAGTTTTTAGCGCGAGATGTGACTTGGGCTTTCTCTTGCAAACAGTCACTGTGTCACTTAAAGACTCTGCAAAGTTTTTATACAGAAGAACCACGTGGGACGGTCCAGCAATTCAGAGGATTATAAAGGCAGAGAAACCTCAACATCTGAGAACCTGGGCCAGGACTAATGCTCTTTAACTAATATGTAACTGCTTTGTAATATTTTCAGTGGTTATATTTGTATTTACTCAAAACTGTTAAGAATAATCACTGCCACAAATTACTCCTGTCTGCAATTCTATTGATATACAATTTAGGACAATTTTTTATAGATAAAAATGCAGATTTGGAAAAAAGAATTCCCTTAATAAAACCACTTACATGTAATATGTTTCAGTCAAGAAAACTGAGCAACTGGTTTAATGGACACGTGAGAATGTCACCTACAAGATATCAAACTGACTCAGAAACAGCCGTATACCGCCCACCGTCACTGCACTTCAGAATAAAGCAAGAGAAAACGTGGGTTTCTTTTCCTCCGAGTTCTTTGGACTAAAGGGGATAAAAAAGTTCTTTGAATTTGTGTCTTTGTGACAGAGTTGTAAAACAGCGCCACCACTAGACAAAACAAGAATTCGCAGACATCACGCGTTGCTTGTATTTGGCAATAAAATAAATCTGTAATATATGCAACATAATGTGTACAGAAAAATATGAAGTAACCACGAAATCCTGACCTCACCACAATACAAAAAACAACACAATGACAAAGTAACTGAATTAACCTTCATGTAACTGTACACAAACTGCAGGCCCTTCAGAGACTCATCCGGGGACTGTCCTCATACACACTGCTGTGACGTTTGCGCTTCTTGAATTTGGTCAACGTGTTCAAGTGGGCGTGAAGACCACAAGTGTGTGCAGATGTTTAGTAACTGAATATCATTAACGATTGTTCAGAGATCCAATAAGAGGGAGAGTACACCAGGATCCGCCCCTTAGGTTCTTAGTTCGTCCAATCAAATGCCAGAGGTGGCGGGCCCGGCTATAACATCGGGGGAAGAGGCGTGTCCCACGCTGCGAGATGTAAAAGATGTAAAAGACTGTCGCTTCACACCGCTGAATAGATGAAGCCTCTAATAACCGATATTTAAACTCTTATTAAATAAGCAACTTTCGCATCTGCTTGTAAACACAAGAGAAGTGCATCTCAGCTGCTTGTTATGGAGTTAATGCAGTGAAGTAAAGAGCAGTAAGGGGGGTTCTAACTTTCTGGAGATGCAAATTTAAGCCTGTTAAAGTATTTTATACCAGTTATGTATTACAGATGTGTCGAAGTTAGCTGTAACAATGCTTTGTTTTATAACCACCTTCAAGCTAACAGTTTAATTTATGAAATGTAAAACTTTTAGAATGAATAAAACATGCTAACAAAAGTACAAGTGCAAAGAGAACAGAGATGGACGCATGTTCTAGAATTTGTGGTGTTCTTGGCGCTTTTTCTGTCAAAGATTGATAAAGGGTGAAAGTTTAGTCACACTTTCAGTTCTGTGTTCTGTTCTCAGTTCTGTTTCATTCTGTGTTGTGTATGTACTTCAGCACCAGGAGGGGGCGATATATTGTTACTCTACTGTTGTGTCACTTCCTTGTGGTCAAAACACAAATGTGGGTAATGTGGGACTTGGGTAAGTGATAGACAGGTTCAAGTTTCCATGAAGATCAGCAAGTTTCATTTTTCTTGACTAGTTAGAGTTTCCTGAATGATGATGTTTGTCAAGTTAAGCATCACTGGTGCTATTGCTCAAGTTTTAGGTTTAAACTCAGTTTTGTATTTGATGCCACTAAGACTAAATAAACACTTTCTAAAAACTGTGGCCTTTAAATTATTAGACCCATAAATTTGATTGAAGCTGTTTAATTCATATCCTTTCACAATCATCTCATGTTTTAGTTTTACTGTAAATGCTTCATCTTACTGTCTGAACCACAAACACACACATCAGATTTGAGCTGAACATTGTCTGTTAGTCATACATCTGTGTGTTGAGTGAAACACAGAAGCAATATTCAGAGTTTTGTTTGTGACAGTAGAAAGCACTAAACTACATGTTTATGTCTTCTGCTTTATTTCAATCATAATGTGTGATTGTTTGTGCTGCTCTGTTATTGCGGCATCATCAGTTAAAGATAAATGAGATCTTGAGAACATCTCTAAACTCCTCCTGCCTTCCTAGTTCTGATCTCCTCCTGCCTTCCTGGTTCTGATCTCCTCCTGCCTTCCTGGTTCTGATATCCTCCTGCCTTCCTGGTTCTGATCTCCTCCTGCCTTCCTGGTTCTGATCTCCTTCTGCCTTCCTGGTTCTGATCTCCTCCTGCCTTCCTGGTTCTGATCTCCTCCTGCCTTCCTGGTTCTGATCTCCTCCTGCCTTCCTGGTTCTGATCTCCTCCTGCCTTCCTGGTTCAAAAATAAGATAAAGTGAAAGATTCTTGAAAATATTTCTAATGCCTGTCTGACATGAAACAGCACATATGATTCACGGTCATGATACAGTAAGACACTTTTAAACTCTCTGAAACTGCAGAAATTACAGTTTAAAGAAGCACGGGATCTAATGGATTAGGCTAGTTGAAAATCACGATTATAAAACAAGCAAAGAATAGAAATGAGCAACAGTTTTTATTAATTTGATTTTTCTTGTCTACAGACTCGTGTAGTGTCAGAAGAGGTAGATGTTTCTTATGAATATACAAAACACTTTAAACTTCATGTCACAGTATTTAAATAATATTCTCATAATGCATTTTACCTTCATATAAACTGTTCTTCATCTAATGATAAAAGAGTATCAAACAAGACCATTTATTCCTTTATAAACACTATTATACAAACAACTGCTAAAATATGTATCTTAAATATGCTTTGATCAAATACATCTGTAAGACAACTAAAAGACATTAAAGGAACAGTTCAGTCAGAAATGTAAAGTCATTGTATGACAGAACACAAAAGGAGAATCTTTGAAGAACGTTTGAAGAACTTTTATGCTGTTTTTCATGTAACACCAGTTGATAAGCTCTGATAAGCTTTAAACAGGTGTTGTTTGGACCTCTGCACACACGGTCACTATGAACTGATGTTGATTCACTTCAAATTCTCCTTGTTCAGTCGGGAACAGAGTGTGAATAATGACAGAACTCTTGTTTTGAGCTGAACTGCTTCTTTAACTGTCCCTCAGAGCCAGTAAGAGTTTTTGATGAAAACAGATGAAAGATTCTGCATCAGATCAGTGAGGTCCATGATGTTCTCACTCATGAGTGAGATCTGCAGATGTGATGACCAGCAGCAGTGACTCATGTGCACTGAAGATCATCTACAGTCACTTCAGATGAGCCCTCGAAACAAAAAGGACAAAGATGCTCCAAGAGCAAGACCAAGAGAGAGAAAGAAGGCCATGATCGCCCCTGCAGTCTCTGCCTCGCTCGCATCAACTTTCCTGAGAACACAGATGAGAACATGATTAAAAGAAAAAGCAGGAAATCATTATGAAGGATTATCACAGCTCTTTAACCTTGATGCGTCAGCCTTCAGGTTATTGATTTGAAGATTTGCACTGAGCATTAAAATGAGCATTGTGTCAAGATGAGTCCAAAACCAAGACACAGTTCAGGTTCTGTTTATGTGCTCTTAAGAGGTCTCAAGGACAAGACCCTGAGGTTAAAGAGACAGTTTGGGTTCATAATATGCTGGTAAAGATTGCAGAGGCACTTGTACTCACTTGGGTCCAAAGCACATGCAGAGACTGGCCAGATATCCGTTAGAAAAGGCAAAGAGGATCATGAATGTGATGAACCAGCTGTCATGTGTAAAGAACACGGGCAGATTGTACCGCGGCTGGACGTTACACAGCATGAAGAGAGGAATAAATATCACACGAGCCAGTAACAGACCAGGCAGTAACTTACTGTCTTTACCAGGCTAGAGAGAGAGACAGAGGGAGAGAGTTTATATACTTTTTGGGGTGCCCTCATGTAAACCCTATTTAAACATGACACGTAAGTAAGGAAAATAAAATCTTACCCACATACACACAGCGGTGAGACTGCGACCCGCCCAGTCGAAAACATTGAAGAACAGAAAGCACGACACTGGAATGAAATACTTCTCTAGAAATAAACATTACACATAATTTATGTTTTTAATATCACTCAGTCCAGAACAATATTTGTGATACACATATGGAGTTTTGTCATCATCATTTCTTGGGCATCATTTTAGACTGCAACAGAGTTTGAAACCCAATTTAAACATTAAAGTAACAGTGAATGTTTAAATTCTGCATGAACATCGTCTACACACACACACACACACACACACACACACACACACACACACTCCTCTCACCCCAAGCTCCACCATCAGCAACAGTTTTCACATCCACAGTAACTGCAGGAAACATGCCGATGGTGACAGTGAAAGCAAAACACACAGACAGAGCCATGAGCCAGATCTGAAGAGAGAAACAAAACAAGATTCTCACATCTCATGAAGACACATGTTGTGGGTTCTGGAGCGTCAGGATCAGTTCTGTGTTTAATAGTTTTATAAGTATAAATGTCTAATTATGAGCAACCGAAATAATGATGCAGTTTGAGGTCTGTGGGGTGTTCATGCTGTTGGCTTGTTTTGACCTTTTTAAAGATGGTGAGTATTGAAGGTGTTTGTTTCCTCTCAGCACTGATGTCCTGCTTTTTCTGATCTACAGAAGCACAGAAGAATTGATTCAGCTGTGACACATGAACATCTTGTAAACATCTTGACCTCATTGTGTCCACACACAGATCAGACTGAGGTTCAGGTCACCTGACTTCATCAGACCCATCTTGTTCTCTTCGTCCTCAGTGGAATTCTTCTGATTACTCTGATAATATTGAAAAAACTCCTGCAGGATGAACAGACACACAAATCTTCTCACAGTGACGCACTTAAAGTCAACATTCTCAAAACTTCTTTTTCTGCTTTTATTCTGAAAGATTCCTTCTAAAAATAAGTTTGTCTTTAAAGTATAAAATACTTTTCATCTAATAATGTTCTGCTCTACATTTTTTTATAATGGATGTAAAATGTTTTGTGAATAAAGTTTTAGCCACTCAGATCTTACCAGTTTAGGAAGAGCAACATATGATGCCATTGCTACAGCTATAACAACACAAGCTGTGATGAAGTATCCAAACGCACTGTCCATCAAAGCTGACCCACCTGAGAGACAGACAGACAGAGAGAGACAGACAAAGAGTCACAAACAGAAGGACACAGAGAGAGAGAGAGAGAGAGAGAGAGACAGTCGGCTTTTATGAAAATGTTTGTCATAACAAAATTAAATGACTGAATTTAAGGACTGTTTTGTCTGTTTTTTCAGGCACTCACTGGCGATGGCGCAGATCATTGCGAAGGCAGCGAAGGTTCCTGCGAGCCCCTGACCGCTCATGATGGGTGTTGTGTATGAAGATGGTAGAAGACCAGCCATTCCAAAGAGACTTCCCTGAAGAATCGCTCCAAACGCTGAAATCACACACACACACACACACACACACACAGACACACACCCTCTGCATTACAGAATCTTAAATGTATATCACAGCAGATCAGTTCCTGCTGGTCAACACTGAACAACATTTACATCCTGTTCTGGTTTCATTATCTGATTTCATAATGTGATGATGATTCATAATGTGACCAAATGCACCAACATTTTGTCTCTTTAACTTAAATCAGGAATGTGTGTTAGCAGAGTGAATTTGCTACTGTATTTGATACTGTACGCAAGTGTCTGTATCTGTTACTGGAATCTTACAGTTAATGCAGACAATTTTGATCATGGTAATGATGAAGAAGGGCAACGGTTCTACATCCACTTTCACCAGAACCGCAGTCAACAGAAACAGAAGCAGAATCACCGTCAAACTGCCTGTGATCCTCAATCTCTGAGGAATTCTGCACAGACAGAAAGATCATCATTTACACCACACGTGTGTCAATCTGTCCAGTGAATGAACACAACAAACTCACTTTAAAGACTCTTTCCAGATACATGTTTTGTTATGCTGCTTGAAAGTCTCTTCACATCCTGATATCAATCACTAAGTCAAGTGTCTAATTATATTTATATGAATTATATTTATATCAATATGCATCTTCTGCTGAAGGCACAAGACCATAAAACATTTGTCCAGTCAGTTCAAATGTAATGATTGGATGTCTTACATATTTTTGTGTTGGAGGTGTGGCTGTGGAAAGCACTCTGAGGGAAGGGCGCGATCTTATGCTTTCAAGGCTAGCTTGCTTTTTGCTCCCCCAAAACCGCCTACCCAACATTTAATGTGGCTTCACTTTTGCTTCCCTTATGAAGCACAGGGTGGAAGATCATTCAGTGCTTGAGATCTTACCTCTGGTGAAGAACTGAGTTCAGGCAGCTGAACACCAGCAGTGGCACCATAGCGCACAATGTCATCACATTATTAAATTTGGCCTGTAAGACACTCCGTGTGTCTCCTTCAGTTTGATTGGCTGAGAAGTTTCCTTCATTCAAAGCTTGAGGGTCTGCCAGACGACTGGTAAAATACTGCAAAACAGAGACACGTGGATGAAAGAGACTCTTTAGAGAGTCATCATTTCTGTTATACCATGACAAAAAACACCTCAAAGTTTAGTTGTGGTTTATGTGGTTACCATGGTTGCAGTCATGAAGAAATTCCATGGTAACAGAGTGCCTAACCCCAACATAAAGAAAATCAACCAGACGCCATTATATCTGTCAAGAGCAGAGAATGAGACAGTTCATATCCCTCTGAACCTCAGTGTGTTATTTGAGTTCAGCAAGCATAAAGCACCAGAACACAGATGACAGAGACAAAAGTTCTGTATGGAACATAAAAGACTGTGAAATCAGCTTGTAAATGTTTTTACTACAACTGCACACCTGGTGTGTAATTTTGACCACTTGAGTGTAAAGAGGAACAGATTCAGTATTAGTTCTCTCTGAGTGAGTCCAGCTTGAGCTGTGATCTAGACAACCTTTAACTGATGAACAAATGTTTCACTCACTTGTCTTTTGGTACCTGAGGATTCATTTCTGTGGATTTCTAATCATCAGCTGCCCTGAAACAAAATGTTTAAAAAACATTATAAAAGTTACAAAAACTGACAAAGTTTCTGTGACAAAACATCCACCCAAAATAATCATTACAATAACAGTGATTACAGAGGTAATATTAATAAAGCCACATCAGAAGACCTACCAGTACAATGAGGTTAAATGAAAAACATAATGAAATAAAATCAAATTATTAATAAATATCAATATCATGCAGGAATGTACAAATAAACCTCCAGTAAAATTTTCCTGATATTAATCATTTATATAGACCATACCTTTTGAAGTTAAACCACAATTTAACGCATTTATGTTTAAAATTTAATGACATCAGAATTTCCACTTCCTCAGAGTTACTGAACATTTATGACTAAATTTAGGAGTCACCGTACAGTCACTGTACTGAAATATGTCACTAACAAAAAGAAGTGCCGTAAAATACTCACTGCCACTCGTACGCTGCCTCCACATAAACACTGAGCACAAATAGAGCTGCTTTATACAGATGGGCGTGGTCTTTACCCTGCCCCACCCTCTCATGAATATGTGATGAGCCCTGCAGTTTCGGTCTTTGTGCTGACAGTGTTACTTATGTCAGCATAGCCAGACACACGCACATAAACATGTGAAGACTTGAATAACTCTGCACTGTAATCTCTACTGACATTTCCACAAGAGGGTTATCAATGATAAAAAGCAAATATGTTTATCAATAATGAACGTATATTGGGAAATATGTATTTGACTATTTCATATGAATATGATTAGTGAAGTATTAGTAAACTGGTCCACCCATGTAGTCACCCAGAACATGTGTCTTCCTCACCAGCTCTGTTACAGGAGAATTGTTTCGACTAGTTGAGGATTCAGTTGCTCTCAGTTAATAAATTGTGTTGAAATGTGTTGTAATTGACATACAGATGTGACACTGTATGTTTTTCCACTGTTGAGAAACACTTGTTTTCATGGTTGAAACCTGTGAGTTATGAAAATGCTGAAGTGCACAAAACTAATCACGAGACATTTCTCAGATATGGGAAGTGGACCTTTATTTCCACAGGTCATGAAATGTACAAGACTGCTGGAGGTTTCAGTGTAAAGGGTAATAATTTTACACTCGTCCATGAGCTCTGCATTCACTTACAGACACATCAGTATCTCAACCATCTGATTCACCTGTCTGCTAGACCAGAGAAGAACATATCACAGAGATTCACAATCCATCATACAGACTGTAACCTCTCCAGCAGACCAATATCTTCATGCTGGACCTCAGATATCACCTGAAAACTCGTGTTGCCAGATGAAGAGATCTTGGATTGGCCAGCACAGCCCTTAAGTTATGGATAAGTTTTGATGGACACAACACAAACACGCAATTATTCCCCACAGAAATTCTTACTGACAAACAGACATACAACTTGGCAAAACTATCTTAAGTACATTAGGGCTACATATATTATGATATGATGTGATATGATATAATAGACTTGATTTATTCGTGTGTTGATTGACGTTGTAATTAAACTGCTGCCATCTAGTGGTGCAGATGTGCTTAACAAAACAAAGAGTATTTCACAGAGTGAGTTCATTACAATATCTGTTATTTTAATATAGTACAGTAAGACTGAGGCAGTGCGGTGACCCAGTGGGATCATCTGACAGCTCTCACACTGGCCTCTGGTCTTTCATTCTGCTGCTGTGGTTTATGTAAAATCTTGTGTTCATACAGTAACAGCTCTACATAATCAACTGCGTGTTGTTGAAACCTTCTGGAAAGGATGTTATGATCATATTAGGACCTGAAACGGTCTGTTTTAAAAGATGAAAAAAGGCACAATCCATGTGTTAGAATTGAACAGTTATAAAATTTATATTAAAGAATTTTAGGCATTTGAACATTTCTTTTAAAAGGTTGTTTATTTTAAATCGTTTGGTTTCACATTGTAGTATTGTCAAAAATATCGATATTTCGATAAATATCGATACTGAAATATATAAAATGTTACCAATACTCGTTTACATGGACCCTATTAATCCGATCGTAATTAGATTAGAAGCACAATCAGCTTTAAAAAATCACATGTAAACATATCAATCAGACTAAATTGACCAGATCCGATCAAAATTTCAATCGGATCCGATTTCGAGGACGTGTAAACACTCGGATTAAAAATTAATCTAGAAAAACTCTGCGCATGTGCAATAACGTACAAATCGCGTAATGACGTATGGCGCACCACTGTTGTTGTCAGATGGCGACGCAAAACTGTTTTAACTGTTTTAAACTCGGATTTATCAATCTGATTGATTTTAATACGATTGAAACACAAAGTGTGCATGTAAACGCAGCTATCAGTCTAGCGGTGTCACTCTGTCTTGTCTCCAGCAGCACACGTGACCGCAGTGTGTGTGTGTGTGTCAGTCGCTGCGGTTAAAGTGTTGTAGTGAGGAAGATGCGAGTGCGCGACACGAGCGGCTGAGAAACAACACAGCAGAAGTGATGACTGCAACTGTTTTACATGTTACAAAACAGTGCTAACAACACTAATTTAGCAAAGCACCTGAAAGACAGACACCGGACCTATATAAAGAGTTTCGAGAGGTAACTGGTAACTGCTCTCATTTGAACATTACTGAAATATTAATCAAGATGGTCCAGTATTGTTGCAGATATGAGTGTCCTTTCAGTGAGGTTTGTTTTCATATGTGATGCATCTTTGCTCATCCGTGTTTACTATAGCGCTCTATTTATGTGTGTTGATCAATGAATATATGTGAATGCAAAATTAATATCTGTTCATCATATACATGTTAATGTATTAACCAACATTAATAAACAATCAGCAATATATTTGTTACAGTATTTATTAAACTTTGATAACATTAGTTAATATAAATACAATGGCACATGTTAGCTCTTGTGGCAGTTTTTCCCCCGTGGTATCGAATATCGATATTTTTCAAGGTATCGTATCGAAGTTAGAAATTCCAATATCGTGACAACACTAGCACGTTGTTTACTGCGCTTTAAATGCACTTTCAGTCTGATCTGTTATAGCTCAGCAGCCTCTGTCTGTTAATGATCAGTCTGTTTGGGGAAATATGAAGAGCTAATGAAGCGTGATGTTTCACTACCTGGAACAAGTGTGTAAAGACGACTGTAGTAAAGATATGCTGTGATATATAAAGATATGAGTCACACACACATACAGAATGACAATAACTTCATTGAATGTACTTTGGCCTGTAAAAGTATTAAAAACAGCAGCATGCCATTGCATTTGATATCAAAATATCAGAACAAGTCACCTGTGTCAGAGATTGTCTTTATGAACTGTACAGTTATTTCCTGTCAAACTCTTTTGTGCTCATTTTGCAGAAAGAACGTTCAGATGAGCAATCAGAGCTCACAGCTCAGGTCTATAAATAGAGGATTTGTTGAGTGTAAGATCAACAGATGTTGACAAATGGAACCTCACTGTTAAGTGTTAACACGTGTATTTCTGTTAAAGCAGCAGTAAATGTACTGTGTGTGTGTGTGCGTGTGTTTGTGTGTGTGTGTGTGTTCACACAGACTGATGTTAACTTAGTGTGAGCAATTTGTTGTTCTTCAGCTTTTCACTGATTTAAACTGTTTCACGTGTGCAGCTTTCTCTGTTATATAATATTCCAGCATGTCAGCTTTTGTCACTCTGATGTCAAATTTTTGCAGCTTTTTCAAGACCAAACAGCTCACAAAAATAATGAACTAAAATCCTTATTTACTATTTGACTAAAATATCAAATATTTTTAACCTTTGCCATAGAACATCTGACGAGAAATAAAAAGTTTTTACTTAAAAAGTAAAAAGCTCATAACCAATCAATAAAATTCACAGGGTGCTTTCTGCCTCTGGACTATTACTCAACTGTGTTTGTTCCACTGATAGTTCAGGGAATCATTAACAGACCCCTAATGATTATCAGTACATTCCTCATACTGATTAATCATGTATTCCAAAAGAACCTAATTACAGTTCATTCATGTGCTGTGTTATGAAATACCATCGACAAACTTCTGTGCTCTACTGTACTCTGCTGTACTATACTGTACAGTACTGTACTGTGATCTTTGATTCACAGCAGTATGCTTATAACATTAGTAATGACTAATAATCAGTTTCACTCTTATTTTTGCTGTATTTAATTGGTTCTGCTCTACAGAACCCAAAGCCTCCATAAGACAGTGTGTGTTCCGCAGAAAACAGATGTAGTAACATCATACTGAAAATATAAAGCAGCTTTTGATAAAACTCGTCTCTTAGATAAGAAACACAAAATAATCTTAGCCATATTTTAGTGAAGCATAAATTAAAATTCAAAGACTTAAGATCACAAAACGGCTGTGCATAAATGTTATGTATGGAAATGTATAAATATGAATAGTTATTAAAATGTATTATGCATATTGTGTTGTTTATATTAGTTATCTGAAAGTTTAAAAAATGTATTTAAATATAAACAATATATAAACAATTGTTTATATATTAGCTTAACAAACACCATAAACAATATATCTGTGACTCTTTACCAGAAATGCTCAGAATATCACTAGTTCCTAATTTGTTATTTCTTATAATAAGAGAACAGTGAGTACAGAAGCAGAAACAGAGAGAGTCTTACCTGAGACAGATGTGTTTGTGTCTGAACTCTGTTCTGTTGTGTCACTTCACAGTCACAGTTCAAAGAGCAGCAGAATCTTATCTTCAGGAATGAGTGAACGCTGCCCATCATGACACTGACCTGCAGCTGTTCGTGAAGGTAAACATCATGTACCAACACAACACCATTCTGAAAATGTTATTCATTGCTTTGTTAGAAATATTAGTTTTATCATTTTATTTCTAGTTGTAAAAGTTCATAGATATATTCAGCTCTGGCCAGTGAGTTTAGTTGTTGATATTTGAAATGTTTCTCAATTTCCAGACTAACAGATGTATGTATGTATTTATATGTGGTTGCTAGCTCTTTGTGGTGGTTGCTAGGGCATTGTTGGTAGTTGTTAGGTGGTGATTTACTGGCAGAAGAGCCCACCTCCACATCTCTTGATATTTTGGTCTGTACATGTGTCTCTGTGGGAATATTGTTCAGATATTGGCATGCACTGGATTCCTCACAGATGATGATGTCATCATCCATGAGACAGGAGGACATGCAGCACTCGGTAGCTTTGTTTCCTCACAAGGAATAATGGAGGTTCAGGTTTTTGTAAAAATGTTTTAAGTTCTGGTAATCTATTTGAATAATATATTGAGAAGGAAATCCTAAAAATGTCAGTTGATATTTTGACACTGGAGGTGAAAAGACAAGTCACTTCATTGCATTGTGGGATACAGTGCGCTATGGTTCCATACTACGCGTTTCAGTAAGTGGAGGGTAGGCACTCACTTTCAGAGAGGCTAGCAATAGCTTGCTAGCTTTAAAAGCACAAGATCGCACCCTCCTTTCAACTCATGAATGGAATATTGTTGTCTGGAGCAGAGTGTGCTGAGGTATACAAATTTTGACAGGCAAGTGGGATATCCTATTGGGTGACCTTTTTATGGTCCTGTACTCTCCACAGAAGATATACATTGATAAATATATTTACAGCACTTTGATATCTGGATGTGAAGAGACTTTCAAGCAGCATAACCTCTGCACTCTGGCTGTCAGTTCTTGTTAAGAAAGTAAACTTGTGAGAAAACTCTTTCTGTGTATTATCTGTTTCACTCAGTGAACGTTTCTGTGAATCAGTCAGTAGTTTACAGTATGTTTCTCCTACTGTATGTCTTTGATTCAGTAGCAGCTTGATGAGGGAGTCATTATCCCACAATCCACCGCGCAAGCGTGATGTACACACAGCTTCTGTAGGAGTGAACTGAAAGTATTTCAGAACTCATCATTGCAGCAGAGCTGAGAGTGTTTGTTGCTGTGTAAGCATGATTTAAGCAGTTGAAGTGTAATGTGTAGCTATTAGTGCTTTTATTGTTTTTTATTATTGTTAATATATTAGTTCAACTGAAAGCAAGTCGACTGATAATCTGGCATGTTGTGCAGGCATCGTCCACTAGATGTCAGGGTAGCGCAAGGCACGTTTCAGGTTTCATTTCCTGTGAATTCCTGCTGGAATCGCCACAGTGTGTTTTAAAGAAGAGACGTGATGTCTTTGATGTCTTTTTTCAGTTAATGTGGCGTGTTAAATACCACCTGATCAATAACAATTATTGCTTTTACATTTTCTGTGCGGTGCCTCAGAAAAAAATAACTATAATGTTTTTCTGCTCCAGTAATAGATCAGCCAGACTTTAACCATATGATCCATGTGAACTGTTTTAACTTATGTGCTAACTTATGTACTAACTTATTAAACACAGTTTGTCTATACATCAGGAGAGTTTGGGCAGTATAGGCTGAGTTGAATCTCTTCTGTGGGAATTATCAGGGTATTTTCCATCTGCTGAAGTTAGGAGAAGCAGCACTAGACCGTCAGTTAAGAGGCTTTGAGACACAACCTAACTGTCCATCTGCTGCAGGGCCTGCAGTATATGTCAGATGTGTGTGTGTTTGGTGTGTAGCGACAGTGTGCAGTTCTCCTCAGTCTAATGTCGTCTATAGAGTTTGTACAGCTGTGTTCAGTCATGTGAAATGAGGTCAAACGCCTGGACACACACACACCTCCACCCTCTCCCACATTTGTGTGTGTGTGTGTGTGTGTGTGACCTCATCATTAATGTGCAGTATAATAATAATAATACACACATGTTCATAAGTAAAATGTGTTTTGCATGAGAAATGGTGGGATTGTGTGTAATTGCATTCGTTCTTTATAAAGCACTTGATTAATGGTGTTTGTTAAGCTACATCACTGCTGCTCATATGTATGGTTAGTGATTTGAATGAATCCCCTCATTAAACTGAGATGCAGAACTCACCAGAACACCCTAGCAACTACCTGGCAACACTATCTCTCTCTCTCTCTCTCTCTCTCTGTGCTTGAATGGTCTTGTGAAAGAAAGGTTGTGTTTAAATGGAATCTGGTGAGCATAAACCAGTTTGTTTTCTCAGCTGATGGAACATGATTCTGCAGGTGTGAGATTATGATGTGTATTATGATGTATATTTTATTGTGATTGTTCATTGTATATTCATACCATAAGAAGAACAATCTGTGGAACATATAAGGTAAAAGTATACCACATCCCCCCATGGTAGAATTAGTGTGTAATCCTTGTGTGTGTTTCTGATAGAAACACACTGTGACATACATGCAGTAGAATGTGTAGAACACACACACACACACACACACACACACACACACACACACACACACACACACACACACTCCAGTGATAATCAGCCAGTAATAGATATGATCATATTTACTGTAATACCTTAAACAAGTTTCAGATTCATGCGTGCTTTTTCTCTGAAAAATAACATTTTATTTTATTGTTAGTCATTAGCGGCACACTTTATTGTAGTGTCACTGACGGGCACTAGAGGTCGTGAAAGCTACAGTTTGTGCTCTAATAGAGCAACAACACACACTGCGTCAGTCACTCATGTGTGATGTTCACCTTAAATAATTTAAATAATTATTTATTTTTAATATTCATTATCTATGTTTGAAACTGTAATGTCACTTTTCACAGTTATTAAAAGACAGTGAGGCAGGAGAGTCTGGCAGACAGACCCTTGATTATTCTCTAGATTAGAAGCTGCTGGCAAGAGTCTGTACATATACACCCACAAAAATAGAGTCTCTCTCAGTTTGTTTTTATCCCACTGTCTCCCTCTCAGCCTGTTTAATCCTCTATCTGTATCCTTCTGTCTCACTCTCTCAGTCTGTCTCCATCTCTCTGTTTATCACTGCAGGGTAAAGCTGTTGTGTTTCTGATTAAATGTTTGTTATCTGCTGTAAAACACTCACTAACACACACACATGTATTCCTCAAACACTGCATAAGAGGCTGTTCAGGAAAATCTAGCCTACTAACCATAAACAGTTTAAAAAGGTTAAAGTTTGTGTTGTGTAGATGATTGGCTAAGCTAAGAGGATTGTGGGTAATACTCTGACACCTGAAGATGGAAGGAGAGATTTGAGAAGCAGTGAGGAGAGTCTTTCACACAGGTTGTTCTGATGCATTTAAATGTAGTTTATTTTACTTGATGTAGTTACTAGTTTCCCTCTGCATGAACAATTTGAGGTTACATGTTCATTTTATGCTAAGAACATGTGGAATTTGTGGCAGTTGTTTTTGTGTTTACTTTAGCATGATTTCCACTGAGAGATGAGACAGATGATGATGATGTGCTGTACATGCAGCAGCTGTTAGTCAGTAACTCAGTGCTGAACACAAGGGTTCATGTTTCTGCTGGTGTCTGAAGTGGCTTTTTATGTAGCACATGTCAGCTCCATCACTCCTCCTCTGGACACTGTTGCTCCACTCTGGCATTGTGTTGCCAACAGAGGTCAGCCATGATGAATGTTTAAAGCTGAGGATTCTCCTGCCACAGGGAGACTGTCAGAGGAGGAGCAGTTTTAGACACACTTGAGCGCTGTCTGAAGGGTATCACACGTGCTGGTCAAACGAGGACACACAAACACTCTCCAGCTGGAAGTGGACAAGAAGGTTCAGGAACCAGTGAGAGAAAAAACTCCACCCGTTTATGCACCTTCAGAGGTGTCTGAGTGCCCTCAGGTGCTGTACAAGAAAACAAACTACAGACATTACGTCTTATGTTACAGAATCCATGAATATAAATTATATTCTGCATGACTAAAAAGAGCAGAAAAATACTGAACTTTTGACAAAAATAAAGATTATTCTGTTTGCCTTCAAAGAATGTTGAGAAACTCTTCTGACAGAAAACAGGAATCACGTTTGTAACCAGTCTGTATTTATAAGGATCACATCCAAAATATATTTAGTATTAATGTGTTTGATTGGATTTGCTGTGGGATTGCATTTCAGTCAGTGAATGTTAGTATTGTGATGTATGTGTGTGGAATTCCTCCACAGATCTACAAAACATCAGTCATGGTTCAGATGAGGGTTCTGGTTTATGCTAATTAGACTGTCAGGATGAGAAGATGTTCTGATTGGGAACAGCTTGCATTAGAGACATCTAAATTCAGTAATTACACCTGTACTTTAATATTATAATATTATTTTTAAAGCAGATTTGATGTGTTTTTTATGTCCTATTCTCAATAAACGGCTCAATGCTTTAAACTTGATATCCTACAAATTCAATACTGATGCAGTGTGTGACGACCCTCCGGAAGCTGCAGGTGTCTTTGACTCTTTGTGTTTTACAGAGAACCATGACACCTCTACACCTCACGTTTGTTTTAGAGGGGTTTATAAGGGCCGTGGTGAGTTACTCATTCTTCATGAAGTTTGGAGCTGAACCCAAAAACTTCTGGAGCGCTAAAAGCCCTCAGAGTGTCAGAGGAAACCAAGCTGTTTAACTTCTGTTTAAAGCAGCATCTCACCCCAAAACTCAAATTCTGTCATAATTTATTCGCCCTCATGTTTGAAGATTATCAGTCAATCGTGAACAATATTGATTTAACAAAATGGTCTAAAGTAAAAACAGTTGATGGTCATATTTCTTTCAATGGAAGCTTTCTTCATCTTCTCCTCAGTTCTCTATTAGCATCTGTGTGTTCCTAATGAATGTAAGGGTCATGTGAGCACACATGCAGTGGAATGGTTTTGCTGCGCTGCTCCTGTCACACACTGTCTGCACAGGTCAGACCTGAGAAGTGGAGATTTTGTGCTGCATTTGTTGACAGCTACATTAAGTGTGTTAGTGCTGGAGGAACTCAGAAGGCCCTTAACACGAGCACTTGACCTACATTAGCACAGAGAGTCTGTGAATGTCAAGTGTTTTGAGGAGAAGGTGGGGTATTGTTTCAGAGGCTACACGCAGGGTGTTAATCATTGATGTAGTTTATATTGTACATTACTTTCAGCTTCAGACAGCAGCATTTGCATTTGGCTGCTTTCTAGGTTAGTAGCATCATTATTTTTTATTTAAACTTTGTACAGTGTACTGATTATTTCACAGTTAAATGATGAAGTGATAAAGTAAATTAAAACATTTTTTCTTTACAGTTTCACACAGTAACTATGAACTGTTTCTGCATATTTTTCCTGTTTTTGAATCATCCTTTTATTTACTTCTGGTAATACGTCTATTTGATATATGGGGTTAGACATAATCTTCTTTTGTGGTGTGCACTCGCGGCTGTTGTCCCAACATTATGACATAATCCATCAACTGCTGCTCTCGTTGTACATTACATTTTAAAATGCAGATTCCCAGAATTAGATCCCTGGAATTCAGATAAGTCACTCTTGAAAGAGTGTAAATGAAATGAAATCTCGACTCGATTGTAAATTGGCACAATGGCTCCTGGTTTATGAAGGTGCAGAACCTTAGGCATGCTAAGCGTGTGAGAGATTAGCATCAACAGAGGAGGTGAATGAATGTAGGTGAGGATGTTCTTAGCTTCTGTTCCAGCAGGGGTCAGGTTATGTCACACATTAGTGTGGTTTTGTGACAGGTATTTCTGGATGTCTAAGCTGAAGGTTTATGGATGTCAGTTTTAGTACAGGTGCTGTTTACTGTGGAGTGGATATATTCAGGTCGTGTTCAGAACATATGCTAGCATGTAATAATTCTTGAGTGTAGTTTTTGTATACTGCTACATGATATACTGTTTGTTTAGTGTAGACTGCCTATACTATAGACTATCCAGATCATCTGCTATATTTGCCAAAATGTACAATGCGCAGCCAGAGCACACTGTGTAGTGTACCACATCCCACAATGCATTGTGCTTGTCTTGTGACAGCCACAATTTTCTCGTATTCTCATTTTTTTAACAGCCTTCCAGTCTTTTTTTGCATAAATTAACAATACAAAATATAAATTTGTACATGTGTAATGATATCTTGCCCCCACTGATGTCATGTGACATAATGAGGTCATGTGACATGTCTACCGTGTCTGAAACACACATTTCTCTGTTGATTGTCTGACAGTGTTACTGGTTTTGTTGAAAATGGTAGCAATACTGAATAGTGAGTGTGTGTATTCAGATATTGAACTGGTAGTTCAAGAGTGTGTTTTAGCTGTATGATTTCTGGATGTTTCTAGATGAATCTCGTTCATGTTTATATAATCAATGAAAATCTGTTTGTGTCGTACCTGTGGCTAATTAGGCCTGCCAACCTGAAATCTGGATGAAGGGACACATGACAGTCATACATCTGTGCTGTCTGTCAGTCTGTGTGTTAACATGTTTTTCAGAACATTAAAGAGAGAAGGAGGGGTTTCATAATAACACACTTTATATAACCTGATGGACTGTGAAGGGTTTTTGAATACATTTATAGACAAAGTTATTAAGACAAGAAATCTTTACAGTAACCCAGTGTGACTGTTCTTACCCCACATCAGGAAAACCTTGATGTTATTATGAATTCTCAATGAGATTATATATTATAAAGCAGAATTATATCTCATGAATATTTTAAACTCGCCAGCATCAGTTTGCTGAAACTCTTTCGTGTGTATAGTGATATAGTAATAGTATGTATTAGTATTTATTGTTCTTTTGTGTGACTTTTTCCATTGAAACTCTTAAATCTGTTCAGTTAGTAATATTCATACAGTCCATGTCTGTGTTTCCTCACACTGCTGGTGAATCCTGTCATGATGTTTGCTGTTCATTATTGTGGGGGGGTGACTGAACAAGCTCTGTTGTGTTCAGACCTTTGTGACTGTCAGAGTGAATAGATGCATGTTAGTATGACTGAATGAGAGGAGGGAGGGGTGAGTTCTGCTGAATCAGAGAGAGACCCCCACCCCCCCTGCCCAAAATCTTGCCAGTATTTCATTATGAAGAACTTTTAATGAAGATGCATTATAACAAAGTTTACTCTTGGGTTGCAAGGAGCGTATAAATCAAATGTGATTTTAAAGGGTTCAGCTGTATGAAGATGTTAACAGTGATGGTTTCATGAGTTTCTGGTGTTGTTGAGTGCTGATGATCACAGCAGGTTTTACACTCGTCATGCGGTTAGTTTAGACTTGAATAAAATGTTTGTCTCCAGTGTGATGCTAACTTACTGCTAGCACTGCACAGATGCATATTCCACACGCTGCTACAGGCGTTCCTGGGTTCCTCCAGCATCATGTGTGGTTATTGGTGTTAGTTTAACCCATTCACCTCTATTATGGGCAACTCAGAAGCCTCCCACCCTCACACTCAGACCCCATAAGGAGCAGAACACCCTAATCATTACACTGATTCATTCACAAGTCATCAAACACGTGTGTGTGTGTGTGTGTGTGTGTGTGTGTGTGTCTGTGTGTGTGTGCACGAGTGTGTGTGTGTGTGTGTGTGTGCACGAGTGTGTGTGCGTCTGTGTGTGTGCTTGTTTTTCTACCACTGTGGGAATTACATGTCCCCACAAGGAGGGTAAAAGTCACACACAGCTACATTGGGGTCCCCACGAGAGAAACGGATTATAAAACATACTAAGTGATGCTTTTTTTAACATGTAAAACAGCAGAAAGGTTTGTGTAAGGGTTGGGGTGAGGGTGAGGGTTGGGGGATAGAATATACAGTTTGTACAGTATAAAAGTCATTATGTCTACGGAAAGTCCCCATAAGGTATAAAACAAGTGAATGTGTGTGTGTAGGATTAACAGAAATATTCAGGAACTATTTCTAGGTCACTAATCTGGTTAGTGAGTTTGATCATGTTTAACTCGTTTGTACTTGAGCTCAGAATTCCTTCTTTTCACTCACGCACACACAATGTTTTTGAAGACATTCAGAATCAACTGAAAATTAGATGCCAATATTAAGCATGAATGTTTATGCCACAACACAACACAACAGTTTATCTGGACTGCGTTTTTAGATTATTCTTAATTTCTCAGCCAACAGCGTTGGCCTGAAAATTAAAGACATGAGAATCCAAACCAAGATATTTTCTGAATCAATCTACAATATAACCTTTAAAACAGCGGATGGAATCTGAACAGAAAAAACATTGATGTTTCATTTGGAAAAAGCAACAAAAAAAATCAAACGTGCAAAAATCAAACCGTAAAAACATGCCAATAAAAACATGACGTGACAGCCCACAAGTAACAGAGTGGAAAATGTGTTGATGTTCAAAACAGCAAAAAACTGCAGGAGCCACAGCTGCGTGTCCTTCCATGTCTTCAGTCTTTCTGATGTCATGCGTAAAACAGCGTCTCACAAAATGGCGTCCTGTGGTACTGATGGGAAACGGGGCTGAGGTGACTGGTGTTCATACAACACTGAGTGTGTGTGTGTGTCACAGCTAATGCTTCAGAGAACAGTCTCGTGTGTTTGGCCAAAAATAAACACTTTTGAGGTTCTGTTTTTAATTCACTTGCATACAAGATTTGCAGTTCCTACAAAACTGTAGTTAATAGTTAATATTTCATCTGTATGCTGCTCCAGTAAAAATGGAACATTTTTAAATAGAGAAAACTGTTGAGTGGACTCAAGCTGACAGGTTTTTAGATGAAAGCTTTTAGGATTTTGGATGATATTTCCAGTGTTTGAGGGAAGAGGAACGTTGAGGTTTCTCCTGGATAAATGTGTTTATTGGAATGTTTTCTACAGTGTAACACAAACGTTTGCATCAGAACTGTTCAAACGAATCTTTTTGTATTGCACACTGTGAGCTTTCACTGTTTCAGTACGTCATCATCTGTTATTGTAGTTTCTGTTAATCAGATGATCTGTGGATTCTCAGCTTTGGCAATATTATTGATTACAGTCATGCAGGTGAAGATGATTGACACTTCTGACGTGTCTTCAGATAGCTGCTGATGAGGATGTATAATGACAGACATGTTTAGACAGCTCTTGTCTGTTCTCATAATCTCTGTGTTTGCTCTCTGGCCAGCAGGGTCTGACCGTATTCACCTGTGTAACTGTCTTGTTTACTGTCCTGCTAACACCACGCTCTACCGAGCTCAGTCACTCACTTCCTGTTAGCTCTTCTGTTGCATGTTTAAGATGAACGAACCATTTGTTGTTCTTGTAGCGTGTGTCAGAAACAACAGTTTAATGGAGGCACTGTTAATTCAGATGCTCCTGTAATCAGATCTGACAGTTACACAGCAGTAAGACTTCAGTCTGTGGACAGTGTATTGATTTCCACCAGCTGCTCAGAGGAAAGAACTTTTTAAGCAGTTTTTTATCAGTTATCAGTGACTTGAACATAAGCTCTGAAGTCTGTGGGGACATACTCTAACAGACATTACTCTAGTGATTATTCACAACTTTTGCTGCTAATTGCTAATTAAGACTAGAACAAGTTTGGGTTATTAATTAATTCTTTCATGAATTCTGTTTTAATCTAGACTTAACTTAATGTTGTAGCAGTGCTTAAGTTTGTGTTAGCATTCATTTGGGCCGTGTAACATAACAAACCTGTGCTGGCGTGTTTGCCCGAGTCTGAACTGCACAGACTTTACACGAGTCTGAACTGCACAGACTTTACACGAGTCTGAACTGCACAGACTTTACACGAGTCTGAACTGCACAGACTTTACACGGTTGACGCTTGTTTTCTCGGTTAGATCCCGAAATGACGGAGACGTTGGAACCAATTAACCGGTTAATTTACCGATTGTTAAATTACACATTGATTACTGATTTGGATTGATTTAATTAAGTTAAATTGTAAATTGTTTTTTAAATATTATTTTTAATTCTGTTTTGAAGACTAGATCTGTTACAAACTCAAATTCACAAGATTTCGTTTGTCTTTTATTTGAAAAAGACAAATTATTCATGAACAGAGAACCGCTTTAAATTAAAATATATATTTAATATTTCAACATATTTGTTCATGATTTTTACTATGTAGTTCTTTTGCTTCGTTATTTTACGGGTTTGTTATAAAAATATTATTTGTCTTTAAAACACTTTAATGGTTTGAATGTTTTCATGACATTGTTAAATTTCCTCCTCTGTTTCATTTGTTAAGGTTTAAAGATTTTAGTCGTGTTTGTACAATTTGGGATTTTAATATAAAGAATAAACGCAATAAAACAACAAAAAAACGCAATAAAACAACAAATGCCAAAATAAGTTTAAAGTTTTAAGGCCATCTGAACAGTAAGTGCATTAATTGTAATTCTAATAATATAATATTTGATGTGTTTACATTTCTGATGATCGTGTGTGTGTGTTAATGAATGGTGAAAATGACGTGATTGTGTTTCAGGTCGTTGAACAGGCCTCGAGCTGAAGGTTTGTTTTTTTGTTATATAATATGTTGTACGGGAGGAATATTTGTACATTAGCTATGCATGACAGAGTTTCAGCTCTTTACAGGAATATTAATCTGAATCAGAAAGTTAAATGCGTCAAACGCGTCTTTACTCTCATACACACAATATTAACTGGGTTTGTCTTAAATTAAATGCTATTTTATAAGAAACCAAAATTCTGTTAATGATCCAACTGTCTTTGGTGACGAACATTTTACACAAATAATTGTTGTGTAAAATACTGTAATCGAGGTGATGTGCTGACGGTATA
>JAZGTJ010003907.1:4426-20047 GCA_036877575.1 Botia almorhae
TCGCTGCAACGCTTCCACAGAAAGAACCACGAGAGGATACAGACACGCCACAGGCCCAGTGTCCAGACTGGTGTAGTGTTTCTGGGTGAGGCTGAAGCTTGACCCGCTGGCAGGGCTTGTCCAGCAGCAGAACAATCATTTGTGCTTTTGGATGAGGTTAATCAAACTCTACAGATGAAGCAATGATTGTAGTGGAACACATTTTTTACGGCTGTCTGAATAATATCATGACAATGTGGAAGACACAACTATCAGAGAACATTCTCAGAACATTGTCTAACGTTAAAGGTCTCTCAACCTTCTCTCAAAGTTATCAAAACTTTTTTGACAGGTGTAATGTAAACAGCTTGTTCTCATGTCTGATCATGGTTCAGTTTTAATGTGTTTCTATCATAAATCACTCGCATGCTTCATGAAGTCTTGGAGTACACAAACGCGTCAGTTTCACATGAGGGAGAGTAATGTTTTACATTTCATTTTGATATCTCATATTAAAATATTGTTAACACGTTACAATGGTGGTAAGGTTTGTGTGTGTGTGTGTGTGTGTGTGTGTGTAGAATTGTGCTGGCTGGAGATGATGATGATGATGTTCTTACTGTGTCTTCTCTTTGGAGATACTCTAGCTCTAAGATCGTAAAACAACAACGTCGCCCTCTGCTGGTGTAAGTGTAGAATGTGATCAGAGTTTTGTCCTCTCTTGTCTTCTGAGTTTAGCAGCTTTTCTGATTGGCTGTGGGCTGTGTCTCTGTGACAGCCCTAAACACGTGTTATTTCCAGGATGTTTATTACAGTTACGTCTATCAGGTATTAGAGATATGTCAGCATGATTTTTAAAACAAGTCTTGTAGCTTGTTAAATCAAATAAAAATACTCAAATACATGTGTGCATACAATCGCATACGATGCAATTGTAAACTACTAAGTCATGACTAGCTAAAAACTCACTCAGTGGCATCCTGGTAAACTGCTGATTGGCTAATGGCACAGGAAAACCGTTTTTAAGAGCTCTCGAAAATATAACTGACTGAACAGCTACCGTGTTGTTTGCTTAGAAATGCATGTTTTGTATGTTTGCATGTTGTTATCTGAAATCCAAGTCTTGTGGTCTCTGATGAACTGGATCTGATGTGTGAGATGAAGTTTAAGAAACCGCTGCTGTACACTGATGAAAGAAACCAGAATCAGCTTATTCCGCATGACCAGAGTAAGTCCATGTGTGTTGATCACATGACTCTCATCAGTCGAGTTTCAATGGCACGTGTAACACAGAGACGATGTTGCTTCGGATGGAAATATCAGCTGTAAAGACAAGGAAATAACTTCATTTTCTTCCTCTGTTCCCCTGCCCTCTCTGCTCTTCTGAACATCACCAGCTGTCGACATCTAAAAACAGGAAGCTCGTTCAGTGAAATGCTCACATTCTTATATTATTATGTTGAGAAAATTAAATATGAGTTTCGGTCGGGCAGGAAAGGAGAAGTTTAATGGCCTCTTACTGGAAAAGACCTCCCTGCTTCCACAAATACAGTACCTCAGTTCCACATATTTCACAAACAAAAGAGAGTCGCTGGGGTGGGTTTCACGCTCCGGTTCGAAACAGAGCTGAAGTGTGAAATGTCAAAGTGGTTTGACACTGGATGAGTGTATTATTCCCTTGTTTCAGAAACCAGTTATGGCTTCATTTAAGCGGCGTTAGGTTTTCTGTCAGCGGTTATTCCCCAGTGAACACGTCAACACACAAGCATTATGTGAAGTTTAATTCAATATATTGAAATCAATATGGAGAAAATATAATGAATGTAAATATGAAGCGTTAGCAGTTGACAGAATATCACAGTTACTGTAGGTATTTCCAGCAGGTGGCGCTGTGTGACTGTATTATCGTTACTCTGCTCTTTATATTCGCTCCATGTTTCTGCTTCTGATAATTCCTTCAGTCTGTTTCATTATTTGATCATCATTTCATGTCTCGCCCACAGAGATTAAGATTTTTTAGTTTTAGTCCAAGTGTCCTTTTCATTTCCTCTGCTGAGTGTGTCATGTTATTTCAGTGACGTCTACATCCACCCGCCCCAGTCCGGCTGTGTGTCAAGAGTTCATGATCCCTGCTGTTTCTACACGACGTAATATCCCGATTCGGATAGGTTTCTTAATTCCATGGAATTGCCCAGGAATGTCATGTTTCTCATTCCCGTTCAAGGGAACACGGGTGTTTGTTCCGAGAACTGCTGACCGTTCGCTGACATTCCTGTAAACATTTGGGCGTCAGGGATCGACTATTAATCATGAATAATAACTGATGAAATTCTCACCGAATGTATGTGATACACACGACATTGTTGTCAGCTTTCGTCTGTCATGTTGAGCTGGACTCAACGTGTGTGTGTGTGTGTGTGTGTGTGTGTGTGTGTGTGGGTCCGTGGGTCCATGGATCTTCTCGTGATGCCAGACTGGAGTAAATGGTTCCCATGGTAACAGTGGAGTCTGGCCGCCAGCCATAACCTGCACTGTGTTGAATAGCAGCGTTGAATCAAAGCTAAATATACACACAGCACTCTTTTATATAATACTGTACATAAATAAAGCCTTTCACACCCACACCGTTATTGGAAGACAGATTACAACAGTTTGAATCCACGAGTTATGTTCAGAAATCATGTCAGACTACACAGCACAATTCACGGCTGTTTATTAAATATTATAAACTCTGTCACTTGCTTCAGGGGTGAATCTAAGGGTTTAACATTCAGGGGCAACTCTACGCGGTACCAGAACTGTTTGTTTATTGTACAGAAATAAACTATTACCAAGAAGTGATTGGGCCTGGCAATATGAAAAATGATTAACATAGGCATACAATGATTAATAATTTCTTGAGCTTTGATGGTTTTAATACTCACAGGAAATAATTCACAGCACATTAAGTTTGGCACTCGTGTTTGTTTCTCTTATGAATGCCACCTGGCTCGTGTCTTCTTTTATCTTGGCTTGTGTTGCTTATAGTGTCTGAGGTTTGAGCTTGTTACATAATATGTGTCAGCTTTTACTTTATTTAGCTTTCACCAGCTAACGAGGGAATTTGTGCCAAAGTACAGTACAGTTTACCTGGAGTTTGGGAACGCATGTTCTCCGCTCGTGTTTATTCTGCTGCAGCAGTGCATGCTTAGTTGCAGTTTATTATTCCCTTCAGCATTATTGTTGGTCCTGATGTCTGTGACCCTATCAGAAGAATCTTGTGACCCGCCTGTTGAGAAACAAGGTTTTTTTTTAGCATTATCTCCATGAATTTTCATGCCTCTTTCCCAGTGGTTGGACACCATAAACTTTAGGATGATTATTAACAGATGACTAATGCAGTTAGACATTCTGTGATAATCACATGAGCTAAAGCTTTAGTCATTATGAGAAAAAAACAGGCTGTTTGTTGCAAGTGATTCCAAGCATGTTGTTTGTGATGAGGATGAAGGCTTCAGAGGAAGGGCTGCTGTTGTGGATCAACAGATGGCGCTGTGGGGCGAATGAACTCTGTCTTTATGGCAGTCAACACAGAAGAGGTCATGTGAACCTGACTCCATTTAGAGCTCGGACTTTCTGCTTCTCTGTGTGGCTGCAGTGTGGTTTGTTCTGCGCTGAATGCTGGTGAGAAGGAAGTGAAGTCTTTGTTTCCATGTTCTCATTAAAGTCTCTTATTTCCACATTTTATGATCACATGAATTTGTGGGTTATTTAGACGCAGTGCAGCTGTAGTCAGCCTGACTCTGAGGTGTCAGTACCTCTTGTACTTTGTCTTTCCTCATGTTAAGCTTCATGTGGAAGATTTAATGTTTGTCAAGGAGTAAAAGTGTCACTTTTCTTACAGGTTTGTACCAGTTTAGTAGCCCTGCCTTAGCTGGGATGTCTATATTTTAATATTTCATTCGAATATTCAAATTTCAAATATCTCATATATTTTAATATCACATATTTAGTAAACTGCTTTCTGAAATATTGAATTTTTAGTGGTTACCATGGTTAAAAAATATGGTTACTATAGTTACTAACCTTTGTAACCACAACCATGGTTTAACTATGGCAACCACAGTTGAACCGTTAGTATTTGTTGTAAAACTGTGGTTATACTAACGGTACTCAATACGCCAAAAAATATCTACACTACACTTTAACTATATATGAAAAGCTATGGTTAATTTTCATAAGTGATGACCGTTCTTCAAATAGATTAATATTTAGCTGTTCCGTATCAATTTCATACGTCGATTTGGCTGTGAAATAAGATCATATTCAGTGATGTTTTTGTATATTGATGTGTTGTTGTATTGGTAAATATACTTCCCTGTTGCAGAACACCTACAGTTTGTGAGTGAAGTTTCACTTGTACAGGATGAGTTTCGTGTCATTAAATCATCTTCCTCCTTTTTCTTCAGTCAAACATTACATTTTTTAGGACACATTGGTTCTGAATGGGAAGCGTTTTAAACACACACATGTATTGAAGCAGACAAAGCTACAGGAGGTGCTCCATAATCTAGTGGTTCCACGAAGGGTAATTCTTTCTGCGACCTCCATTTCATCCTCAGCTCATGGTCTCTTTTGACGCCCCCTCCATCATTTGTAATGGGTTCTGACAGGTCATGTCTTCTAGAACGCGTGTGAGCTTCTGGTGTACCACGTCCATGAGCTTCATGAGAAGAAGCTAGCACAGCCCAACTAGCTGGAGCTCCTCTCTTCCCTTGTCCCTGCTCCCGCCTCTCCAGTCTACATCCACTGGCGGGAATCTTTGAAGGATGCGGCTGAAAGGCCCTCCGACCTCCTGGAGTTCACCCTCACACCTCCCATTAGGAATTTCAGCAGGGCATTGTGGGTGAGTATGGAGGGGGTCAGCGCCTAGAAAACTAAGCAGGAAGTTCCACAAGTTTAGATTCCATTTGTGTCAACTTGTATTATCGTTATTTTCATTTAGAAAGTGAACTGTGTTTCAGCTTTATCAAACAAAAGTTTTAATATTTTTTAACAAATAAAACATAAGAGAGACATGACCTCTGACCTTAAGCTGTAGTACACAACACACGCTCAGCTTAATCTTTCAATTGTTGGGCTCGTTTCTCATGTTTATCTATTTAGTGTTTATCAGACGCTGTGTCGGGTTAAAAATAATTCTGTTTTTGACATGCCTCAAACAACACCAAATCACACACTTTAATGAAGTCTGTTGCCGCCATTTTCCCTCGGGGGCATTGGGTTCAATCAGTGCAAAGCATCAGTACAGTTTATTTAAGAGAGTCACACGTTTCCCGCGAGTGTGAGGGGTGAATGAGTGGCGCTCTGTGTGTCGCGCTCTCACACTGTGCCAGCGAGTTGAGTCTGTGTGTGGTGGGCTAACAAACGGAATCCTCACCCCTCAGGAGTCTTTTGTGTGGCTCTCCAAAGAGACCAAGTTCACAGAGACAAAAGCAAAGGCGGGGGTGTAACGGGGGGGCATCTATCAAAGGATACCAGCACATTCTTAGAGTCGCTGCTCGCTAATGCGTTTTGATTTGAATAGTGAAGGGAGTGACTGAAATGAAGATGAAAAAATGCGTTTGATAAGGGATGTCAAACCTCGTGGAGTTCCAGATACTTTTGAAAAAAGTCAACGCAGAATTTATTGTGTGAAATCGTGAACTAAAATAAGTAACATACAAATAAGTGTAAACATTTAATTTCATCACTGCTCTCAATTTAAAGAGATAGTTTACCCCCAAAAATAAACATTTCTACATTATTTCCTCACCCTCGTGTCATTCCAAACCTGTATGACTTTCTCTTTTGTGCATGGTGAGGAAATGATGGAAGATTTTTTCCTTTCATGTGTGAACTTTGCCTTAAAAGTTAATTTCGTGTGATTAATCACGGATCAGCGTCATGGATTTGCCTTACGTGTAAATTCTGTAATAAGGAATTTTCCTACAGTCTGAGAGTTCAAGTGTTTGTGAGTTTGGAGACGGTTCAGGCTGAGAATAGTGTGTCTCGTCCCATCTGACTGTAAAGCTGTAAGTGTCTGTTATTGAATCTGCTCTCATTAGAGATGAGTGAATCAGCAGAGATGTTGTCTCTGTAGACAGCACTTGCATCCTGAGATATACACCAGCCCCGCACTGCATCATGGATTCCTGATGGTTTCTCCTCTCTCTTGTGCAATCCAGGATCATGCGCTCTCATTAATTACAGATGCACACTTGTGCATTCCCTTTAAATCTCTCTTTTCTTTTCTTTTGTTTTCTTATGATGTCACAGAGATTCTATACTGTATTAGTACAGTAATGCTTTTCATAACACTCTAAAATATTCAACATCTGTCATTAATTTAGTGTGAAAACAGTTTCCATTCAAGCTTCATGTAGATCTTTTAATTGTGTTGATTCCAGTGTGACAGCAAGTGAAAACATGACACATGCTTGTGTGTAACTACTTTAGTGCTTTTGAAACTGTCATTGTAACCAAATGTTACTATTTTGCAGGAAATTGTGGTTGCCGTGAAAAACATGCATGTTTAAAACATTCTTTTAAATGTATAGGAAACAATTGTCAAACATATTGTCCAAGAAAACATATTGCCCAAGAAAACATTGGTTGGAATGTGAGCCAAACTTGGCATTTTAAGCCTTTCGTCTGTGTCTCCAAACAGCAGCACGACCGGCCAGCATTGTCTGTCTGCATGCGGCGAGAGGGAGCAAAGCATCATGGGAGGTGGCCAGGTTTGTTCTCACAGGCTTCATTCTCTCAGAATTTCTGCCAAGAATGACAGCGCATCCCCCCTACCCGCCTCAATGCAGCTTCACGGCCAGTGCCCTTCAATACAGACCTGAGAAGAGAGGGAGGGAGCACGAGAGAGAGAGAGAGAAAGAGAAAGAGAAAGAGAGAGAGGGAAAAGCAAGTCCAATTTTTTTTCCCCAACCCTCACAAATATTTGAAAAATGATAACTTTTTGAATACTAGTTAGTGGTGCTTGATCTATACATGGACAAATCTAAAGTGCTAATTTTCTGTAAATCTGCTTTGGCAGGATGTGTTTTCAGTAAACTTTTGGGCATGTTTTCCATGATGTTTTTGCAGAATCTTGGAGTACCGTGTAAATACTACAGTATATAAATATTTACTGTCAAGACACATATCAAAGCATGTGATAACATCACTGAACTCCAGTGCTTCTTATCTGCTTTCTTAGACGTTCCTTAGAAGTGAGTCTTTTGGTGAGGTCAGATCTTTTGAAGAACTCTCCTTTAAGAGTCTGAGCAGCATATTGTGTGGCCGCCCCCCCCCTACACACCATGGCAAAAGATCAGAGAGGGAGAGAGAATAGGGTGAGAGAGAAAGAGAGCGGGCGTCTGGGGTCGTAGATCATTTAACTGGTCACATTAACTTGTAACAGTGTATGTGAAGTGCTTAACCCTTAGTGGAGGGCCATTGGCTTCATGCACAATGTGTTAAATGGGCAGCTGGATAATGCCAGGGTCTCACAGAGGGCAAGAGATGAGCCAGAGATGAGAGGGGGCTTCCTCTTCCTCAGATGTGGGCCTTCACAAGCCGTCTTCTCTGCAGGCCCCTGTGGCGACACTCCCTGCATCACTGCACAATGTCTTCCCTCATTATTTTCCAGTTCCACAATTTATCACTTTGTTTCTGGCTAATGAGCTCCATGTTGGTGCTCCAGAAATGTAAGACATTTAAATTTTTGTTCAATCCCGGTAAATTGACTTTAATATGAAAGCTATTTTTGCTTCAATCATGCGGCACATTCTTCAACATAAAACATGTTCGTTTAATTGGACATGTTAGGGAAGAAAGTCATTCATTCACTCCTAATGGAGCGTGTAGATGTAGAATCACGTGGTTTGTATTTCAATGCCTTCATTTTTACAATTTTTTCTCGTAATGGTTCCGCGTGGATAAATTGGAAATCTCACCTCCATTAATGAAAACGTTTTACAAATAATGTATAAAATGTACGATTTTGCAGCTTGAACGCTGAATTTAAAGAGTAAGTTACTCAAATAAATCAGCTAGTTATATATAAGCAGTTATTTTTTATGACCATTTTTATGGTGCTTATCATTTTGTTTGGAATTGCAGAGCCTCATTTTATATTCCGTTTCATTATACAGAACGTTCTTCGCTTGTGTTCCCCAGAAGAACACAGTGGATTTAGAACATCAGGGTGAGTAAATAACAGCTATTCCTTTAAAGAAGTAAAATAGCATCAGCTATATGTTCCCAGTATATGGTTAAGTAAACCCACACGCCTGTGATTTGTCCACCTTGTCCTTCCCTAACCAATGCAATCATGTGTGTGTTATTAGGGGGATGGGTCCCGTTTCTGTTATTGTTAACTAGTCCCCCACCCCCCATCCAAACCTCCAGTTAGTCCACGTCACTGATGTCTGTGAGGTTTGGTCAGTTGCGCTGCACCTGTACAGATCCTTCATTAACGGCTGGCACGTTTCAAAGGTTGCCGGTTGGTTTACGATGACTGCCGCATTATCAGTGTGTCACCTCTGATGTCAAGAAGCTTTCCACTGGGGACCGGTGAAAATAAACCTCATCTCATCTTTCACATCACTGCTGCGCAGAAACGGACCAATTTGTAACTGCAATCTGAAACACAGGTAGCTTCCTGGGTTTGTTGTTCCTGGGTTTGTTGTACATTATCACAACTGGCTAATACAAAGTCCTCACACTTTTAATATAAAACCCAGAGCAGCTAAAACAGCACACACACACTTTGTGATCACATGCATGGGGTTGTCTGTTGTAAATGAGTGTGTTGGTATCAGACATTAGACCCGTGCTCCTCTCGTCCCATGAGCTGTGATCAGTCATGTGCTGGAATGGAAAAGGCCATCAGTTGTGTTTCAAAGGAATCTGAGAGGCCACTGGTTCAGAAAGGACCTGTTGTGTATTCATAGCAACACTCTCATTAATTATTACCATGTTCCTCATACCTAACCTTTACTAAATAAACCATGTGACGTCTGTGCTTGATCATGTGGAAGCGTGAGTGAGTTTTAAAAGCTCCCCGGTTGTCTGCTGTGACAGATTTAGTAAACCATGCCAGACAAATTAATTTACCGATGATTTGGTGTTGGCTCTGTTTAAAAACCTAGCTGCTTATGTAGAGAGAATTTAAAGGAATCAAAGCCATGCTCCTGACTCAAAGACCATTCCAAATGATGTTGTGATACTTACTTTATAAATTCTAAAGTCATTGTGTAATGTGTACTTGTTGTAAAGTTGTTAGCTTAGCAGCTTTGCATTTAATGAAAATCAAAATCCTAAAGAAATGATAAAAAGGCTTCTGTAATAATTTGTAACCAACAGCAATATGATAAAATAACTCTTCAGTTAAGATATTGACTTTGAAGGCAGCTGTCTATGTAGGCAACTCATGAATGTTTAGAACAGAGCAATCGTTTTTGACACCTATATTTGACAGTTCATTGCAGAGATCCAACACTCACCTCCTGACAGTCATGCACTGTGGAAATGACATCAGTTTAACCTTTGACCTGTGACATTACCCTCTGACCATGTCTGTCACTTAACACCTGCTCATCTTCCCAGGTTCTGTAGCTGCTCTTCACCTTTTGGCATCTGACATACTTCCACCTGCTCATATGCATTAAAACAGTGCAGATTTGTTAGCCCACACCTGTCAGGTCCACCTGTTTGGAGTCCAAAACTGCTGACCCCCATGAACTGACCATATTAACTCTTCTGCTCAGCTACTGTTCAGCATCAACTCATGACAGACACACAAAACAGCTCTAAGACAGACCTGCATGCTTTAAAATGGCTGGCGGTAGAAATTACGCTTTAATTCATGGTGATGCATTTTCAGTTTTGTATGTTTGGAATGCAGACGCTCCCCAGTGGGCCGTGATATTTGCGCTGTGCTCTCCTGACGCAGCTGTAATTGTTGTGGCAGCTGTGATTACAGGAGCTGAGAGGGTACAGTGAATGCATGAACCTAATAAACATGTAGGCTTGCGTACCGCCACAACACAATCCCACAATGTTGTGTTGAAGTTAATTAGAAGGGTGAAGTTTGCAAATGTTGACGCTGCAGCGTTTTGATTTCATTTCATCAGAAGTATTTGCACTGTCAGTACAAGGTGACACTGACATTTGTGCTGATGTCACGCTGATAGTGGGTAGCTGCAGTCATGCCAGAAGTTTACTGGGGTCATGCATTTCTCTTGTGTTTTTGATGGTTTGGTTTAGTTTTGATGAGAGAAACCTCCCTTGACCCCCACATGAGGTCACCACCCCAAATCTGAGAAGCTCTAGACACTCACTTAGTTTTAAAAAGTCTTTTGATGGACACAGAAGTGATTAGATCATTGTGTTTGTGACTGCAGCACTAGATTTTCCTGCTGTCCGCTCTGGAATCAGCGAATCTAACAGTGGAGTCACAGGATAGCACCCTGTGACATCACACATGATCTTATCAAAGACTGGAAGCTTCACACGTGTCCCTCACACCAGATTCTTCATCCTCTCATTCCTCAGTCACGGGTCTGCGCTGCAGCCCCTGAGAGACGCCGCTCGTGAGCTGACGCAGACGCAGGTCTAATGTTGGGCCTGCCGTACAGCCTTCTTCTCTTTGGCCATATAAGGACCTGTGCGGTTCTCCTGTTAGCTGTGTTATTCTTAGTCTGTTTTCCCAGTGAAATAATGACATTGGCTGGAGGACTTCCATGAATGGAGCTGATAGAGATGCAGAGAACATTTTACTGGTTCACGCTCAGATATCGAGGAAATGCATGGCCAAGGTGGAATATACATTGTGTTAGTCAGGAGTGTTTTTTTCTGGAAAATTTAAGGATAAGCCGTTGCTGTTACTGTGAAAAAAGGGTCATTTAAAATAGGGCGCCTACCCTTAAAGGCAGGGTAGGTAATTTGTTCCAGAAGCATTTTTTGTTATGCTGGCTGAACGTCTCTTCACATCCTGATAGCAATCACTAAATGGTCTAAATAAATAAATGTATTTATATCTCTTCTGTGGAAGGCGCAGAACCATAAAGCGTTTGTCCAATCATTGCATTTGCTCTCAATGGAATGATAGGATGGCCTACTTGTCTGTCAAACGATGTATTTGCATATCTCTGTGCCCCACATGTATGTGTTGGAGGAGGTGTGTCGAGCAACATTATTCTGTTTATGGAATAACACGCCTTCTCTAGGGGGGCCGGCCCCTTTTCATCTTTTTTTAAATGTTTCTGTCTGTCAGTCATTTTGCAGTGACCCGTGTGTGTAGGGCGGAGTTTCTGAAAGCAGCGTGTGTGGTTGGTTATGAAATCTTAGTTTAAGGTAAACACTGGTTAACGGATTTATTTGCCGGTTTCTATTACATGTGTGTCAGATGAAGTGGACGCTAGCTGTCCTAGCGACTATAAATAAGCAACAGTTTAGCATACATCCTGAACATGTGCCGGCGTCCTCTTAACTAGCATTTATGAGTAAAACTGTCATGCCACATTCTAATCTCTTTAACTCACCGGTCATCAGTCGTGTCTGCTTGGATTAAACCACTTTCGTGTCCACCAGACGTTATACACCAGCAGTCTTAGAGTCTATGTTAGCTGTGGAAACACTGTTTGCTTTAGACCCGCATGCATCATGTATAATTGAACAATCCTTTTTCCTGCACCTAATTGCCTCTGTCTTGCATGCACGGGTGCGTGCTCGCCTCCGCCCCTCCCCCACCAAATGTCATAGCCAGCTGTACTGCTGATATCGCAGGAAAAAATGGCGTGATTGACAGCCTGATGTCGACCCGCCTCGCCATGGCGACACCTCCTGTCGCATTTGAATAATGGTAGTTCGATATGTCGAAATGAACAGTCCTCTATGTCATTCAACATTTGAATCTGCAGGAATTTGCTGCATTGGACAGCCGTCCGTGGACTGTGCTGATGCACCAGGCTAGTCTGCTTATGTGCCCTTACTGGACCGGGACAAATCTAGTGTAAAATAGTGCTCTTTAAACCCTTCCCCCAACCGACACGCAAGTGCCCTGACAGCTGCCTTTACAGCAAGGTGTAAGGTCTCTCTGAGGCAAACCGCGCTGAGTAAGAGTTTAGCGAGCTGAAACGTTAGCTTGCTCTTACGGCTTTCAGCTGTTGATGATCAGGTTGCTTTACGCACACGAGAGCATAGCTACACATAACTAGTTCTTCAAAATCACACGGCTATTTTTTAGCGTGGCACATCATCTCATCATGTGACAGAGAATGTCATGGGCTCATGGTTTGCTATGAGAGCAGCTCAGGGCTGCTTGGATGAGATGAGATTCTAAATATTGATGTTGCCGTACAGCCGATGTGTCAGAAGGAGAGCTGATTTTCATCGTCTCTGGTACGGCGTGCATGAAGGGAGACACGCCGCATGTTTCCTAATCATGTGGGGAAGCCCATCCCCCCCCCCCCACACTCTCTGCAGCAGGTCCCACCCACTGTGTGTCCAATGGCAGCCTGAGTTTGAAGTGTAGACCATGGATGGCTGTAGCAAGTGTGTGTGTGTGTGTGTGTGTATATGTGTGTGTGTTTGGTAAGAAGAGGGGGGTGTATTAGTGTGTAAAGTGAGAGATATACACATACATACATACATACTTCACTATATATGTAAGGGATTTTGTACTGTACATAGGCCCTTGTATGTATATCTAACTGGCTCTTTCTTTAAAAAAAACACCTCCCAACATACAAGACTCAAATGCTTCATTTCAGCTGATTACAGGTTATAGCAATTATTAATATGACTATGTATTTATCGGATAATAAAATATATCCCATATATTTTTACATGAAATTAGTTTTCAAAATAGTGACACTAGGATATTTGAATGTCAAAACAATATTAACACACAAATGTTTTTTTATATGAGTTATAACTCTTATATAATTTAACTCTTATAATTTATATAAGAGTTTATATATATATAATTTAAGACATTATATAGGTCTTAAATTTCATAACCTTGTATACATGTTCAAAACATGTAAATCAGCCATGTGACATCAAGCATGTGTAGTCAGCAGACATAAGAAGTTGTTTTAGAGGGGTGTATTATATTTTGATTGTGTATTATGAAAACAAACATTTTATTTTCTTTAGAATAACGTACTGATTAAAAGTGCATTTATTAAGAAAGATGACTGTAGAATCAAATTAAGAGGATTACATCAGTGCAGTGTGAAAACAGCCCGGCTGCGGGTCAAAGGTCGTGGGGCTAATGAGTGACCCAGAGGGGTTCAGTGTCAGAACACATCTGTGTGTGTTGTGGGTTTCTCTGTCACAGGGGTCGTTGTCTGTCACATGACATCATATAACTGCGAGGGATCAGCAGTTCATCAGACGGTACCATCTCTGAACTGTGAGAGCACAAAATCGACATGTGTTGGTTTGCTTTAAATCTCATGTTATTTGTTTAATTTGAAGTCAGAACTGAAATAAGTGTTTTACAACAGCTAATAGAACAGCTTCTCCAGTCAGGTTTTAGCATTGGACCTGTAGGTTCTGGGTTTAACTTCATCTTTTTATAATGTAAGACTGTCATGAACAGATGAGTGCAACTTTTGTAGTAAAATCTGTGTTTTAAACTATACAGTTTTCACAGAGCAGATGGTCAAGATCTGAAAATATTCAGAGCGCATATCACAGTGCTACTCCTAATAATGTTGTCATGTGAATATTTATGTAATATTTATGAATATTCTGTTACGTTGCATTTTTGAATTGCCCTGAACATTTCCAAATATGGGCAAAAGGCAATGTTGTTGTTTTGAGTCGTGATGATTATAGTAGGGTCTTCCTCTCTGATTGGCTGTCTGTACGTACTCTCACTCAGACAGACACAGTCACGCGCTCGTGATTCAGACTCTGCAGTTGACCTGCGTTTAGTCTTGTGAATGCGTCACACACGAGTCTAGAACTCTCTGTTCCTGCGTCACAGGCTCTGCACTGCTGGGGAGAGAACCTGGCTTCTTCTCAGAGACGCAGGCAGGTTTTATAATCTGCGGCTTTGCTCCTCTGCAGAGCAGCACGCCCCCTCTGCGCTGGCACAGAAATGACCGGAAGAGCTGTTCTGTGCTGCCGCTGCCCCCCTCCCCCACCCCAACCACAGAAGAGCATCACGCGCTTGTGACGCCTGCGTCGCAGCATCAGCGTTACAAAAGACCCTGGGCAACGTGATGGTGCTTCCTGTGACTCTCCAGTCACTCCAGTCAGACTCGTCCGCCTGTGCTGAGATTTCTGTCTGTGTTGCACTGTGATGTGGAACGAATGAACACACACACATCAGTGGACAGCGGGATGCCTCGTTCTGTGGGGAGCAGTTCTTGCGTTTGCATAACGCACACACACACACACACACACACACCCACACACATACACACACACACACAGAGCTTAAGCACCACTTTCACCTGTTAATGAAGGTGATTCACTGCTGGATTTCAGGCATCTGGGTGCGCTGCCAAGAACACTTGAGTGTCACCATCAGGGATTTGCTGTCTGTTATGAAACGAATATGTTTGAACATAGTTTAGATTATAATACTGTTCAATTGATTCATTGATGTTTCTACAGTGGAATAGAATTGAATCTGTACACAAATGTGGCTGGTGGACTTCTGTGATGTTTATCTGATTTAAAATGGAAACTGTGCATTTGGACAGATGTAAACTTATGCATAATAAAATGTAAAGCTGCTGTCAGGTTTGGCTGTCACAGAGGCCGCTGAAGGTTCAGCCAGCAGGTGCTGATGGTATTTCAGTGGGCGTCGTTCTGTCCAATGCCACACCCACTCACACTCGCTCTGCCTTGATTCATAATTCCCAGCAGATAAACTCAAGCCTCGCCCTACTTTTAATAAACATACTATTTCATTTAGGAGTCACATTACGCAAGTAAAATAGGTTGAGACTTAAGTTTTGTGTCTTGAGATATTTGTATATGTAGCTGGTCATGGGAGGCGGCCCCTCCACAGAAGGTCTGAGACCACCAGTGAATATACTTTTATTCTACATTTTTCTTCAGTGTTATATTATTATATCGTGTAGTTCTGCTTTTGCTTCAGTAACAGTGTTCAAACTGGCACAGACTTCACAGAACCTGATGATTCATGTTTTTCTCAGTGTGATCTGAGATTGTTCCAAACGCCATCTTGTGTGATTTAATAGAAGCAAGAAAATGTAAGATTAAGTTATTGATTTGACTTCCTAACGTTTCAGTGTTATAAGTATTTAAATAACTTTGCTTATTTGTTAAAATTACATCTGGAATTGTCCAGATTTTCCATGCGGCCTCAGACGTCTGGATAAAACCCATTTTCTGGTTCTGACTTTGAGATACTGAACAGGAAGTCTGTATCAGACCTTCTGCCCTGACTCGTGACCTCTGTGTGTTTACATGGCAGTTGTACTCAGCATGTTCTGGAGGGGGATATTGATTGGGTCTGGTGAGGATGTGTGTGTGTGTTAGTATTAATAGCACACAGGAAGCTGAGTGCCCCCCGTGACGGTTGTAGAGGATGCTGAAGAGGCTCGTTCAGTGGTGTGATGTCAGAGGATGAGGGATGGT
>JAZGTJ010003907.1:20064-33053 GCA_036877575.1 Botia almorhae
GGGGGGGGGGGGACAGGAAGTGTAATTCTCTGCGGAAATGCCAGCTAACCATTTTCAGTTGTAAGAATGTTTCCCTAACATTTCCATTAAGTAACAAAAATGGTATTTTGAATGTTCTAGGAGCGTTCAAAATGTAAAAGTGTTGAAATGCAAAATGCTGATTCTGTGCTCTAATAAAATGGAAACAGGTGTATTGTGAGGTCACAGGGCTGGGCGGTATGTACTCTGTGGGACAGTATATACTCTGTGACAGTAGACACCCTGACTCTTGACGTCGACTGGGTTTCACTGGGTTGCCATCTGAGCCTGTAATCTGATGAAATGTGACATTTTTAAATGAGCCTAATGAGGAATTCATTCATTTTATGATCTCCTTGTTTTATCTCCGTCTTATGAAACACCAGAAAATGAAAAGCAGTCAGCAGGAACAATAGTGTTGATGAAATCCCATCTTCATCCAGCGGTGATGCTCAGTCTTTCATCTCGTCTCTGTGGTTCAGACCTGTTCAGCTCCTCGTTCTCCTCCAGAGATCTGCTGATCAGCTGTGTGATGTGCGATAGATTGAAATATTGTCACTCTCACCCGGTGCTTCACCAGCGAGTCATAAAAACTATTAAAAATCAATTTTATGGCTTTTTCCAAACAGTCTTTGTGTTCCAGTCCATTAACAACATTCCATCAACCTGGAAATAACAGAGAACTGTGTTTACAGCTCATGCTTCTGAGTTTCCATCCATTAGCAAGAGTACAGTGCATGCACCCACGTGTGTCTTTATACACACACACACACACACACAACATATATGCATGTGTGTATATATATATGTACTGTATGTATGTGTAAAGTTGATATTTTGTGCCTATGCTTGTATCTTTTTGTGTGTGTTTTATCATATTTGAACATTGATTTTGGTGCCCTTGCAGACTTGCTTTATAAGAACTCAATTTAGGCGTAAATCATTTTTCTTTCATTGACTGCATGTATTTCAGCTCTGCAGTGTTGCTTGCTGTCTTAAAGCAGATAAACCAGATGGTGTTACTGGGGTTACTGCCATCACTCACTGCTGTCTGTCATTCAGCCCAGCAGCTGTTTTCATCCAGAAGACGTTGAGCTCATCTCAGCTGCTGACTGGTAATGCCACAAATATCCCAGAATGCACCTTGTTCAGCAGCTGGCGGCTGCGCTGATGTCATGGCACATGTATGCTTTGAAGCCTCACTGAATGCCAGTTAAAGCCAGGCAGCGTGCTGAGGTTAGTGCGTCCACAGACAGAGGCAGTCCAACCCCTCCAATGTTTTTGTCTGTGGGCTTTATGGTTTTCTCTTCTCCTCCAATTACACAGTTTGAAAGAGGCCAGGCTTCAGGCTTTAGGGCTGCTTTGTTCTTCCTCTGTGGAGATAGAGGCGTGTGTTCACTGCCTGTTACAGATCAGACCATGTGTCAATGATGGTAATGGTTTGTGTGATTTACTCTTTCCAAGAATTCCTTGAAAAGGATTTTCTGGGTTATTTTCCACTTCGATTGCAATAATTTTGGGCTCTCACTTAATCACTTGTTGGAAAAGTAGGTTGTTACTGGAAAAATCTCTCTGGTTTTAAACCTACTGTCTAGTAAAAAAAACTGCTGTCTGAGCTACTGTCACACTGCTTAAAAAAGTAGTTTGATTTGTAGCTGTGCCTTTTCTGTTTTTAGTTAATCTCCAACTCTGTTAGGCAGGTAGAAATATTGCCTTAAAGTTACCATGGCACATTTTCACTCTGTACTGTGTAAGTCTTTAGGGCTGATCTGTGTTTTTAAAGCAGTGATCTTATAAACAGAGACATCAACAGAGGAATCGTTGTGAGGATCGTACGGTTGAGCTAACTTGAGATATGTTTCTCTTTGTTATTGCTCTTTGACTGTTTCACAGCCCGATTTAGATGCAATATTCCAGCATCATGCACTTAAACTGCTCCTTCCTCTGAGCTGCATGTCATTTGTATGTTAATGTCCCAGAGGAGCCAACAAAGCACCAGATTGCGCTCGTCCAGTGAGCTGCTCTGCTGCAGGAAGCAGATATTGATTGTGTTCTATGCTGTATTAAAAGCAAGCATGTCCCGGACATCTAATGTAACTTGTACTTCCTGCTGCTGGTTTATTCATTTGATTCCCATAATGCACTGCTTCCTGCCTGTCACATGATGTTAATGTGTCATCGAGACATGGAAAGTAACCTCAGAGTGTGTTTGACAGCTTAAGCCATTATGCTGTTTACCACTGAGGCATGACATTGTCCTCAGTTTTGATCAGTGAATTAGATTGTATGTGAGGTCAGGATTAAAAGCCTTCTCTTGTGTGTATTAGCTGTGAAGGGCTTGGGGAACATGCTCAGAGGATGAGAAATGCAGTTACCCGCAGCAGAGTTGCGCAGTGGTGCGTTACGGTTGATTATAATCCTCTGTAACATATATTGGGTCTGTTTTAAGTTGTTAATAAACAAGTCATCAAAGCTTTACAATAACACTATAAAAATAGAATTCTTATATAGAATTATTTAGTGACCAAAAGCATTCAATCGAAACGCTTCAATCGAAACAGTCTTACGTTTTAGCTTCTTCAAAGTAGCCTGCGTCTTTCATCAGAATTGAACTCAGCAGCTACATATCAAAACACGCCTTCTTTCTGGAACTATAACAATAATACTAACAAAACAATTGAACTTGCCGTCAATTCCAGGTTCTCTGTTTATAAAGCAGTGTTTCACACGGCGTCTGGGGAAGTTTTGGGAAGGGCTCGCAGTTCTGGATGTGACATGTAATTCCAGGCAGTGAAAAGAAGGAAAGGATTCGTTCTTTTGTGGGCAGCTTTTCTTTCATCCATCAGATCCTGACAAGCTACTCGAGTTATGTGGAAAACGCTGCATTCGTTTACGGTAAACAGTGGACAGATTTAACTGCTGGATATTTTTGGCCTGTGTGTTTTTCATTGGCCGGTTGGTATTTAATGCCAGTGTTGTGACATCTTTTTCAGGAATTTGTTCCTGTTGGAATGGAACAGACGAGTGTCTCTTGACTTCCTGTTTGTGCGTTTGAGCTGCGGGCCGAACATTGAGATCAGGAAGAAGGAAATGAACCTCCTCAGGGACAGTACTGTTTTGTATTTTTACTTTTAACCTGTTTCACCTACTTGCGTAACATAACCATATAGACAAAGAAACAGACAGATAGCAGCTGGGCAGTAATTCATACATTCCTCAGAACTGAGTTTCATTACTCTGTCAACAATTCTTGACTGTGTTTTCAGTGTAATATTGAGTCAAGTAATTTTTACAGTTTTACCGTAATTGCTTACAATGCATGTTTATGTGTTCTCAACAGGAACACATTTTACTGCCAGAAACTTATTTTAAATGAATTTTACAAGGCAAACAGTAAGTGGGGCACGGGTTCATGTGATTCTGTCACTGTTAAGGGTTTTGTTACACAGACTCAGCAGAGTTTACTGTTTACTGTGGTAAAATGATGTAATGTGAGTGTCCAAAGTCAAAGATCTCCAACAGCAATATGATAAAAGACACTTTTATATCCCTTAGTCATCATTCACTTGATTCATTTACTTGAAATGATTGTCTATCATTTCTCCTCTTTGTCTTCTACAGAAGAAAGTCACACAGCTTTGGAATAACATGATGGCAAGTTAATGACAGAATTGTCGTTTTTGAGTGAATTGTCCCACATTGCTATGGGCCGTGTGTGTTTAAGGCATGTTAAAGATATCAGTTTGCTCGTCTATTCTGCCAACTCTGCCCCCCTCGAACACGCCCTCCCACCCCAGAGGTTTGAAAGTTAATCGGTCGACCCAATGCAGAGCCAAAGCAAAGGAAAATGAGCAGGTTGCTATATTTAGACCCTCTGGCAGGTGGACAGAAGCAGAGCACGTCTATATATAGAGCTGAGGAGAGAGAGGGAGTGAGTGACGGCTCGTGACCCCGCCCTCAGGCTGCAGCGTTTCCTGTGTATCACTTGCAGTTGAGCAGCTTGAGTTCTGGTGTCTGTCACTGCGTTTGGCCCCGAAGGCTTGTGGGAGCCAAACCGGCCAGACTGTGCGTGAATTATTGAGCAGTGAGGGAGTTTCTGAGAGGAAAATGTCATGGCTTCATATCACATTTCACCTCACTCATAATAAACCTCGTCTTCATGTGTGTTTCAAAAGGCTCCTGCTCTGGCACTCGCTCCACTGTATCATTAATTCATGCTTTCCATCACAGCAAAGGATTGTGGGATACGGTTGGACAAATCCTAGTTTCAGTGATAGAGTAATTATGTAGGTAAAAGGTGATGATTTTCTGATGGTAAAATGCTTTCTCCTGTCGCAGTTTAATATGCAGAGACAACGACAGACATGTTTAAAAGCTGATTCCACTTTAAGAAACGTAAACATTCTCTGTGGAGCTTTTGAAATGGCTTTTTCGTCTAAACAATTATGTTCTGTTTGCTGCTGCTGGTGGCACAGAAATTACACACTTAACCTTTGGACATAAATACAGTCTTAGTGTTGGGGAGGAACTAAAAACAGCATCACTGCAACAGTTTTCATGACAGTAGCTTACTGTGACTTTACCAGTAATTATTGCATCCAATGAGTTAGCTGCTTTTTGTCATGTTGTCATGTTTACAGTTATGTTTACTTTACTCTCTTGTGTGTATAACTCACGTTTCATTTTAACCAATCGGCCCATTTGAATGCTGAAAAAAAAACGATTAATTTATTCATCTGAGTCCATTTAGAGAATTATTTGTATAAATCTGTGGGGGGGTTTATATGTTTTAGAAAATATGATATCTTAATTTCATTTTGGTCCTAATGCTTGGTAACTCTTAACTCTGACTTTCATACAAGAACATTTTTGATAACTGTGAGAGAACTTTTGACAATGTTCTGAGAATGTTCCCTGTTAGCTGGGAACCTATTCAGAAAATGAAATTCCCCTTTGTACGATTGGCAGGAAGTAGATTCCTTTCTGTAGGAGCATTGGGAATTCTTAAACTGTGGACCTTTCTGAACTGAGATTAAGATTAACAAGGATGTTTAGGGATTAATAAAGCACAATTGCTTTAATATCATGTCGACACACAGATTATCACACTATGCCAAGCAGAACATATACGATGTGTCAGGAACTGATAGCCGGTTGTAAAGGAGACTGTCTGCCTTCCGCTTGTATAATCTCGGCTTTAAGAGAGGTGTCAAGAGCCAAAATGCTCCAGTCACATCCTTTGAATGTGGCCACCGGGATCTGCAGACATGGGGAAGAACAGCCCTGGTTGTGCTGGTGATAAGATGGCTGCCGCTCCAGTGGTTACAGTGATGGGTTTGTCCACATGCTGACACGTGCAGGCACTAGATAACAACAGCTCTGTCCAAGTCAACCTGTCCAATTCTCTCTCTGAATACCTGCTGGGCAGAACTCAGATGAAGGCCGAGGCGGCTGCAGTCACACAAAGAAAGCATTACAATTTCACATGGTGTTCAGAGGAAGAACATGTGCTTCTGCCCATCACATGCATTTTTTAATATCAGAATTATGGACGCACGGATGAAGATATTGTGCTCATACTGACAGCAGATTATTATTATATTTATGTTGTGGATAAACAAATATGATGGCCAGTATTGCTACTTTATGGTTTTTAAAGTACGTAAACATAAATATAAAACAGCATTTATAGTACAACTCAAAATAGCTCAATGATATAACGCAGATATGATGGAACTTCTAATTAGATCTTTCTCTCTTTGCTCAGAGACATTACAGGCCTGTTCTGTGTTCCAGGCCCGTACAGAGAGCCTTTCAGTGTCTGATGTGCTCTGAAAGCATCTGTGCGGTCAAGAAACATTTCATGTGGGGAATAACAGTAGCCGCCCTCTTCAAGAGACATGTCAGCATGCGTATTTACAGACCAGCGAAACACTTGACATGCACGTCTCACTGTAATTACCCACAGAATGGATTTAGCATGCACGCATGCACGCATAAAACACATGCTACACATTCTCTGTATCTCTGTTAAACTCCTGCTTCTTTCTCATGATTATTATGAGATTTTTGGGTTACAAATGAACAAAAATCAGAAATTGAGCCAGTACATCACAGAGCAGTGTTCAACACTGTCACCTCTTAATTTAAGACGTCTAAACTGGCAGGAACTCAAAACTCTTCTAAAACCTGCAAGCCGGACCAAAACCAGCAAATCAGTTTAGGCTGGTTTAAGCAGTTTCTCAGTGGAGGTTTTTCTCTAAGAATGCTGTTTTAGAGGGTAGGCAGTACACGGGTACCTCGCTGTTTTTGCTCACTTCCTCTCTAAATCTAAACCCATTTATATAGTGACCTGCCCAGTGGGCTGCAAAGCAAAATGGCTGCTCTCTCATTTTCTCATGCAAGCTCTGGGGCAATTTAAAGAGCAGACCAGACTGTTCCAGTCAGTCCCACAGTGATGACTGAGAAAGGCCGAGCTGAGGCATTGCTGGATTCTGGGCTGATTGAACAGTGGAGGAGGGCTGCTGCTGGAGAGGAGGGGCTGTTATCTGATCTGTCACTGCAGTCAGCTTTCTGCTCAGATTGCCTCAATTAGCTGATCGAGCAGCAGCCTCGACAAATGGCTTTGAGGGGGTTGCCATGGAGACGACGCCATGCCTCATCCTCACCTCGTGCTCTGATCTCTGATGAAGAGGCCCTTACGTGTGTGATGGAGTGTGTATACGTTGTGTGTTAGGTTAGCTGTGAGGTTAAGAATTTTAGAGATAACTAGATATTTTTATCATGATTTTGCCCCCCCAAAAATTGTGTTTCTTCTTTTGTGTTCCACAGGAGAAAAAGTTACAAGTCCTTTAAAGACAACACAAAACTGTGACATTTCGGAGTGAAACTCTTACATGCACAGAATGTGTGCTTCATATGGCCGTGTGTTTGTTTGGGTGTTGGTTTTGTTGTTAGGCATGAGGTTGTGGTGTGTGTTTGGCTGCCTGATTGAGGGCCAGGAGTGACGCGTCAGTTCTGTGAGGTGTGAGGACGGATCAGCGTGCCCAGACAGCAGCTGTGATTCACCTGCTTCTCTCAGACACTCTGATACTGACTGAGTCACTTCACACCCAGCTGAACAGCTTCACTTCAGAACTCCAGACATGCGCTGTGATGACATCACCGTCAACAAACAACAGAGGAAAACTGATCATTGGGCAAAGGTAATATGCTGACAACATGACGGCTGTTCTTAAAACAACAAACATGTGGACATGCCTAAAACTGCATATTTTTTATTATAATGTTCTAAAAAAAACAACAATTCAAGACCACTTGTCAGCCTTATAATAATGATAGTTATTTTAATAATCAATATTGATTTTTAAGAGTAATATTTGGTTGATAGAAGACTAGTTAATCATCGTGGCCAGTTCCTAGCACCGTTAGATCAAGTACAAAGCTAATTATTATCCTCGTTCTTTCCACAAGATTCCTCAAAACATCCCTTTCTGAGAAGTTTCTGTTGATTGCATCAGTTATGGTGGGAATGGTTTCTGTGAATCGATAATGAAGAGTCTGACACAAGAAAGCACGAGATCTCTGCAAGATCTGATGAAATTGCTTCTTTTCGTAGAAAGCAGCGAGGGTTACACCTCAGCCCAGCCCAGATGAGTGTGATGAATTCATGATCTCACCTCCAGCTGGTCTCACACCGGGCCAATCGACTGTGAATTCATGAACCTGTTGAAGAGAACCCCAGTTCATCATGAGACTGGAGAAAGCAGTGGAGATGATGTGGATCTCCTGACAGCCTCTGCAGTGTAAGAACAGCAGTAGCAGATAATGTGTCATAAAGACATTTAGCAGAGCAGCTTTCCTGCTGTAATTAGCTGCTTTGTTTACTCTTTAATATTTCCTGCCTGCAGATGAATGCGTTTCGGTGTGTGTGATCATTCTGTGTAGTTCAGGAAAACCCCACTTTTGTGTCTGCTAAGACCTTTCTGTCATTGTTAAAAACCCCTGTCAGAAACACTAATGAGGACATGTGTATATCTGACCTTCCTAAATGTGATTCTCTGAGATTATTTCTGTTTTCGTGGTTGATTAAGCAGATAATACACTTATGTTATTATTAGTGGTGTTGGCTGAGGCATCACTTTTGCTAATTCTCTTACGATTAGCGGTTTAAAAGCAAATATTAAACCTTGGCACACAGTCATTTGTGCTACATCAACGATACCTCAAACTGTCTGATTGTGAAGAACATGTCGGCTAGTTCTTTACAAAATGAACAATAAAACAGGTTAAGAACGTCTCGTGAACTTCTGTTCAAAGAGGAACCCAAGACATCTAGAGGTCAAAGAGATTTGGGGGCAGAAAGCAGCCAGTCGAATCACTTTGACATAGTGACAACACGTTTTTTACAGACTAGCACCTTTTACCTTTTCTTAAGAAGAAAAAACTAGTTTGATTCTAGCTCCATAATGATTAACTTTAGAACAGAACAAGCGAGAACCGGCTGTCAAGCTGTCAGCATGTTCCAGACAGCAAGACCCTAATTAAATGATACAATTAAATTAAAGATAAGGAACAAATGACAGAATTAATCTTTAACAAGGAAACTTGTTAAGACTCCTCTGGAAGTTTCATTCCTTTATTTCTCTGTCTCACGTTGTTCTCTCTCTCTCTCTCTCTCTCTGTCTGTCTTTCAATTAAGACTTTAAATCAGAATAGAGACAGATCTTAATCTCGGCGGTGGTTCTTGGTGTTCCTCACGTTCCTTATGAGTGACAGCAGAGTTAAAGAAGACAAAAGCGTTCATCCGAGTTCATCGGAACGTTCTGCTCTCATCAGAATGAGCTGTTTTATTATCTTGTTCTTTTCTCTGTGTTCCTGCCGCACCTCACCACAGAAACATCTGATGTGATCCTTGTGGTCGCTTTCTCCAGAACAGACAGAAACTCACAAACGCTTCCTTCTCCCGGGGTGATTGTGACAAATGCGTGCGGTGAGATGACTTTTAAGAGCCTTTTCTAAACCTTGTGAGCTGCTGTGCTGTTTACTGCCTACGTAGGCAGCTGTCTTAAAGTGCAGCATTCTGGAAACTCAGAAGTGATTGATTTGGAATGCGCTACACAAATCGTGTGCCGCACGAGAGACTCGATCCACAATTGATTTCAGTTGTATTTGATGCTCGCATTAGTGTATACCGTAACACAGATAAAGCACACCCAAATATACGGTAAAATATATCTCTAAATATCACTGCTTTTATTTGAATAAAATATTTAATTCATAATCAACATTTTTTCCACTTTGTCCGTCATCTTGGTCGCCTTGTTGCAATGCATTGTGGGATATCCCTTGAGAAAAAGTCAAAAGCATAAGGCTTTAAAATGCAGCTGTGTTGTAGCTCATTTGGTTTAATGTTCCTCTACCTCAAGTCCATTTAAAACTGATCATTTACAGGTTGGATTTCCCTAGCAAAACATTTTACTAAATAGAGCACAAGATCTCATGAATCATGTCATCTGTGAAATGAATGATCAATATCAGTGATTCTGTGCTCATTAATCTCACTCGCACACACACTCGCACACGCACACGCACAGACACACACACACACACGTGACTTCCCAGAACTTCTGTGTCTCACACTGACATGAAACATTCCTCATCTTTAACTCTCATTTCACACCTCCTCCACATCCATTCCCAAAGACTTACAGAAATAAAATGCCACTACGAGATGAAATGATTTTAATGTGTTGAGAGTTTGGATGAGGGATGAGCTCAAAACTTCAGAGTCAGGAAGCAAATAAAAGGTTTTGTGCCCCAAAACACACATGATGTAAACATCAGTTTTTCCACTCTGCACTTAGTTTGCCTCATGTTTTAAAAATTAGGTTAAAAGGATACTTTACCCAAAATCATCAATTCCCATCATGTTGGTCCAGATGTGTGTTAATGTTAACCTCTGTTTGTGTTTTACAGAAGAGAGAAAATGATCTGAGATTGGAATGACATGAGGGTGAGTAAACGATGACCCAATTTTCTTCTTTGGACGCACTATTTCCTGAATTATGCCTGACTCACAGCTGCAGCTTGTTCCTGTAGCAATCCCGCACACTAGCAGCATTACCTGGAAAACTGTCGTTGCAGCATTTCAACCGAAAATATTCCTGTAACTAGAATTATAAACGACTCGACCTTTTCATAACGACATGACTGTGCTAACAGCCTAGCAAAAGTTCATTGGTTTTATTAATTAAACGCACCCTGCGTGACCCTTCCTGAGAATCACCTGTACTGCCGTGCGGCACGCTGGTTCCTCCTGCATTGCTGACTCCAGCACCACTGATCCTGTAGAAGGAGGCGCTGGGCTGCTTTATTATGCATTGAGCGGTCAGGCTGATCTGCTGTGGCAGCGTTTCGACAAGCATCACGGCTGCTGGGTTGGAGTGTTGGGATTTGAGGAACGTTCATCTGGCTGCCGGTGCTCATGTAATTTAATGGGAACTGAGTATGACGACGGACATCCGACGGGTGAAAATAATGCCAAGGTCCCAGAGGAGCAGAAGCAGAAGGGCAGCTTGATTCTAAAATCACACACTTATTTTAATAGACCTGTGATGTTGGCAAACACTTTGCCTTGCATATTGCAGTCCCCGGAGACTCTTAAATTTGACTTCATAATCTAGCTGTTGGCTTTCGTCGACCAGCCCTTTCTGAGAGTGATATGGATTCATCCAGAGTAATGAGAGGAAATGAGAGTGAGGGGAAGTTAAACACACGCTCAGAGTGCTGCTCTTTAAGTGTGGGTCTCCATTCTCAGTTACAGGCAGAGCAGATCATTTTCATGAGGGCAGAAAGATTTTGAGATGTATTTTGAGCTGCTGCTGCTGCTTAGCACTTGAAATAGTTAGACCAGTAAAAATATGTTTTGTTAAAGCCCAATATGACACTTTTAACCAGAATTCTGATTCCGTTTACAAGTCAGACTTGTAAACTCGCTGTCATGATTAGCCAGTTTGTTCGGTTTATTTTGTATTATTTTTTAGTCAATGCCAGTGATAATATTTGGAGAGCTGTGTGGCTGAGGTAACAGTAATGTATATGTATATTCTTTAATAGTTAACAAGACTGATTTCAGAACAGAAATCTCTGCTGGGCAACCAACAGAGATTTGAACCAACAACACCTCAAAAAGGCCCAAACAGATCCACCAGCCTGCCTTCAATACGATGCTGTCACAGTTTAGGAGCTCTTCATAATGCCCATGGTGATCCAGTGGTATTTTTAAACAATACGTTTTTCCTTTTTTTCAAGGTTATCTTCAGCCTAGTCTGGGTGACTGATTCATTTTTAGTGTTTAAATGGTAAAGCTGTAGAAAATCCCTCGAGGTCTGCAGACACCTGAGCTCTCATCAGTTAAAATGTCATAGACATGTTATTTCCAGGAAACTGTGTCAGGTGCCTGCAGGTAGTCATGAAGTCCTTGTTTTGTTCTGAGTTCAGATGAATGGGCGTGTGATGCGTTTCATCTAACAATACCTGCACTGCTTCAGATCCTCACATGCAGCCTGCCATCTGTGCACCATCATGCATGAAAAACTGCTGACCCAAACATCAGCACGTTCTGGGGCACATACGCACAACAACATGCTATAAACCAGCCTATAGAAGTCAATGGCCCGTGCTAGACTCGTGCGCAGCTGCTGTGTGGTTCATGTTGTATTCTTAACCTCATTTGTCACACGCTCCTGGATAGCTTTAACTTTATTAGTTTCTCAGGTACTGGTAAGTTTCTTCAACAACGTTTGTGTGTCTATAACTCTACATGTTCCTTAGCGTATATAATAAAATATAGAATCATTTTTTCTCTTTTTTTCTTCTTTTCCCCCCAAAGAATCCATATAATGTACAGTCACCCAAAATGCGTTTGAAATCTGAATAAACACATAAATAGTTAATGATGTGTTTAAGCACTAAATTCACCAGAACCGCATCACTGGTTTTAAAATGCTCGTTATGTTTTAATGTGCATGATGTTCTGTGCTCTCAATCCCACAATCCTCTGCGAGAACTTGCCACTGAGCTCCACAGAATGAACTGAAATCGGCCAGTGGACACGTACAGTTATACACTGTTGTGCAGTTCCTATGATTCCTGTGCTCTCCCAAACCACCAAGACCTGTTTCAGGCGCATATGGTGCGTTAGGGACGTTGCGCACACGCGCACACACACACACACACACACACACACACACACTGACATGCATTATTCATGGATGGCATGCTTTGATCTCAAAGGGTTGCAGATGGTAAAGGGTCATAATGTGGCAATAAATTCGTGTGTGTTTCAGTCTAAGCTTTCATTAGGTCTCGTGTGAGCTGAGGATGTGTAAATCGGCTGCTGTGTGGCCCAGCAGAGCTTCATTTATCTCTGATTAGTGCTGTGCTGTGCCTGTGCTGTGGGCTGATGCTGTCTGTTGGATAGATCGGGCACTGGGTGCAAAGTCAGTCTTTTAAGGTGAAAGGATCGGTGTGTCCACGCCTGCGGTTCAGTGGCAGGTTTATCTTTACAGTGATTATGTCATTTGAATAAAGGAAACTGATTGTAGATCAGTAATTTTTCTGTGCTATTGTTGTGTTATTGGGTTTAATCCGAACGATTGGATGTTGTACACAAAGAACACATACAAACAATTTAGGATTCTGCCGTACATGTGGACTGTATGAGAAACTGGTTTTATGGTGTTTTGGGTGGTTGCTAGGGGTCTCTTATATGGTCTCTAAGATGTTCTAAATGTTGTTCATGTGCTGCTATATGGTTATTAAGGTGTTCTGTGTGGTTGTTAGGGTGTTGTGAGTAGTTGCTAGGTGGCTGCTTGTTTGCCCAGTCAAAAGGTACCACCAAAAGTCGTCTTGATATTCTGATTTTTTACTTATCGTGTGAGCTGTCATTCTGCTTCTGTAAAAAAATG